>JAPESX010000269.1:0-21724 GCA_029590615.1 Nemania bipapillata | reverse complement strand
CCTCGTAGCCAAGCTCGGCGCACACCCCTGCCGACCACGCGACGTCTGCAACGTATACGCGTACCTCCTCTCCCGCGCCTCGCCTCTCTTCCATCCACAGCCTTCCGAGCCAGACCCGTCGAGCTACTACCTCTCCGAGAGCGCGTACGGCGCCTTCCAGGCCCGCATCCTGCGCCTCGAGGCTCGCATCCTGCACACCCTGGGCTTCGACACGCACGTGGCGCTGCCGCACGGCCTCGCCGTGACGTACCTCCAAGCGCTCGACTTCTGTAGCGACGTCTCCCGGGGGCCAGGATCACGCGCCGTGTCGTCGCGTACCTGAACACGGCGCTCCTGTCCCCGCAGCTGCTCTACCTGACGCACCAGCCCAACGCGCTGGCCGTCGCCGCCATCTACAGCGCCGCGCGGGACGCCACCGTTGCCGCCAAGATGCCCGAGTGCCCCTGGTGGGAGGTGTTCGACGTGGACCGCGAGGAGCTGGGGTTCCTGGTTGTTGGGATGCGCAGCTTGGAGGGCCTGGTGCGGAAGCTGCGGGACGACTTCCAGGGGTTTACTACGAGCGGCATGATCACGCGGAATGATGTCGATGCAGAGATGACGAGACGCGGACTGAGACTAAAGAACGGTACTAGGGCTGGGCTGGACGAGGTGGATGAGGAGGAAGCCATGATGCGGAGATTAGATGAGAGAGCTGAGAGGATGGGTCAGTGAAGAACAGTACAGGAGGGGAATAACAGAAGAGGCGGGTTTTTGCAATATCTGTACCATGTGTACCCTATCGAGGCGAGGCGTTAACTACAAGTTCCTCAGGCCCTGCTCGTGATGAGATGGGATTCAAGTAAGCTAACTAGGTTAGTCGTCAATGATCCTGATGCCCTCTAACCTATGCCCCGCACATAAACTCCAACCAAGTTTTCTTTTCTTTGTCCACGTTTGTTGACATCTGCTGTATCACTTGTACATGATTCCATCACTAGCTTGTATGGTCAATTCTTAGTCGTAAGTCATGAACCGTGAAACCACCGGCTTCTCATATCCTTTGACTCCGCCACACAATGCAATGCACTCGTTTCCTTAGGTGGTTGTGACACCTTCACCCTCATCGTAAATACAATCACCAAGCTTGTTAAATCGATAACCAGTACATAGTGTTCTCAGTTGGAATCGAGCATGCTTGGTCTAGGGGTGGATTGGGCTGTCGAAGCTAATAACACATTGAGCTGGTCGAGCATCTGGGTTTCAAACGTCTTACGGCAGACGTTGAACTCTGCAGCAGCCTTATCAAGAATTTCGAGCTCGTTCGGTCCCTGCGTCTTTTTCAGGTTGTATCGTTTGTTGAGTGCTTTAAGACTGCATTTTGCTTGTTCCAGGACACGAGTCTTCTTCACGCTGAGAGAGATAGGGATCCATTGGAATATCGACCTTGTTTGCTCGAGAAGAGTTTTGCGCTCACTGTCTCCCAGCACACGTAAAAACATAGCACATTGATCAATGAGCTTCAAGAGCTTAGGGAAGCTAACTTCATAATAAGCATGTTAGTTACTCTCCTTGTATCAAATTTCAAGCCACAGTTAAAGGACAACGTGTCCCTAAGATAAATGGACGTGTAGAATAGGACGGGTTTTACTCCCCAGACTGGTCAGGGGAAAGGAGGAGATGCTTCGTGTCACTACTCACTATCTCCTGACCCCTGTGGGTGAACATCTCGACATTGTCTATACATGCTCGCAAGTGTAGTCGTTAGATACCTGGAGTCAATGGCGTCTTGCGGCACGTTGTACCGCTCACTGGCCAATTTGCTTTCTGTGCCTTGGATGTTGATAGCCTCGAACACTTCACGAAAGTTCATATGAGGACACCATTTATTGAACCATTGGTATCCAGATTCGGTTGTGACATGTAGGACCACATTCGCTGCGAGATTCATCGTATTCGGTTCAATGACAGCCAGAAGTTTATTCTTTAGGTTCTCAACATAAAGGCCATCTAGAGATCGCTCCGGGGGTGGGATAGTAACCTTTCTGCGGACCCAACAGGGCGTCTGTGAACCGTAATGCAGAGGACTGGGAGTACCAAATCGAGGCCCAGGCTCCATTGAAGACACAAGGCCTAGACCCTCACTACAAGCTAGAGTGGTGAACGAGCGGCATTCCTTGGGGGGCGCATTATCAGTGCTTGGTAAGTCGGTCATGTTTTGCCTCTCCTCCCGCTTCTTGTCCCTCGCCTCACTCACGATGGCGGGATGCTGGGTCTTAGTAGATGGCACTAGATCCCCAAACCGAAACATGTTTTTACAGTCGGCATATTGTGCCCAGCTCTTTTCTCCGTGCTCCTGTGTCTGCTGACTAGGCACCTCCATAGTTAGAGGAATAGACTCAGGTGACAGCGCACACTCTCGCTTTGTGTAGCTGGTCAAAATTTAGCAGGCTAAAATATCTCTCATTAGGTACCATGGGTATCTAAGCCGGTGAAGTGAGAATGAGAGATWAAAGACGGAGTTGGTTTGTTTTGAATAAAGTCTTGAATCATGGTAGTGTTGGTGCTAAAGGCGAGAAAAAGGGAGTATAGACAACCTACTAACCTAGAGAGACCTATGCTTTCCTTTTTTCAATGTTAGCAAAACAGTAGGTGGGAAGGAGGAAATGAAGGAAGGAAGCAAGGGAGGAAGGAAGGAAGGGACAGAGACGGACAGGAAAGAACTCTCAATCGGAAGTAACAGTGTGGTTGTGGTCAGTACTTAATACTGATGTTGTTTAGGTAGCAGGTACCCGATTAAGCGAGCGTGGTTGCCTCATAAACTCCGGGATGAAAGATGTCAACAACAAAAATAATGCAACAGGACGCTACTTGAGAAGGCTGATAAACATCCCAGATGGTAATTATCCAGGTTTACCTACTATATTGTAGTGGCCAGGCGTATGTAGGGCTCAATGGAAAAATAGGCTCTGCTGCACAGTGATAAACCCCAACCGATTTGAATAAACTTGCGTCTTGTTATTCACCTACTTATAGAAATTACCTTATACTTAAGTCCTTAAGTATTGTAAATGCTACACAAGGGCATCATATATAGGGCAAGGTATTACTAATTCGGCCACTTTTTGGCAATAGTGTATAGTTATGGCCAATGCCCAGGGGTATAGCAAGTGAAGACCAAATCTTCGAGTTATGAAGAACCCAATTTAAAAGCTGAAGAATCTTAACCATGTCATAGCCAGTCCTATATTTCAATCATCTAGTCCTAGAAACAAACCCAGGTAATAGATATTAAATGTAAAGAATACTCTACCCTGACCTAGTATTTAATTTATACAATGTTTAGAAATCGCCATTATTAGTGAGAAAAAAAATAGTATTCTTTTTNAAGTCTTAGTCAAGTCACTTAATGAATGTGTTTTGTAATGGCACGCATAATAATCGAAAGCTGGTGAGGTTCCAATGTCAACAACAGTCTTCCTACCTATTTAACACATTCTACAGCAGATCTCCTAATAATTAGGCACTCTCTTAACCACTACATTGCTATCTTTCAAATGAACGCTAAACAATTAAGCTGGTATTACATCCTTAAACAAATACTACGTAAGCGACGTTCTAATATGAAAATATACTTGGTGTAAACCGGGCAACTGGCCGTGCTAATAGCTTTGTTTATCATAGTTGCGTACCTAGGTATATAGTATAAGATATACAATGCACTATTTTTTGTTGTGACACTAACTTTTATAACATAAAATTCCTCAATTACCCCGTTACATAGGTATACCACTTATTTTATCTTCAATTGCTTCTAAATCCCCTCCCAGGCGGTTCTATTGGTCTGTGACTAGATGAACGACATACACATACAGAGAGAGATGAAGAATAGCAGTAGTGTAGTTGTATCACTGCATTCTTGCGAGGGCGGCGCACAATTTCAACGGCCGACTCCTAGGAGCAGAACTTGGTTGATGATTTAAAATAAAGCTAGCCCTCCCCTCTTGGAATAAAATATGTTGCACTTGATAGTTGCATTATCGCCGAGTACATACCTATTCAAGTCCACTAGGACCTGGGTAGCGGAGATGTATGGCTTGATAGACGCCATAGACACAGCCACATCTTAATCTGTGAGCACCGATTTGTGGGTCTAGCGGACCCACTAAAGATTTTGCTCTTGGCGTAAATGTTCTCTTATCCGGAGATCGACCAACTGATGATAGCGAGCTTTGCAATATCATAAACTACAAACCGCGAATCGCGAACTGCGAACTGCGAATTTTGCCCTGTAGTCTCATATTCTATCACATACGTGCGACTTAACTGACACAAACGAAAAGCGAACGCCGCCGCCGTAGCCAGTCCGTCATCTCCCAACGAACGTTCCTCGAGCCGATTTCGTCACTCGTTTCCTATTATGGCCTCGAATACCAATAAAAAAAAGCGTAACCATGAGGAACAAGACCCTCTACCAAACAAAAAGGTCAAATCAGCAGAGGCGACTACCGGAATCGAACGCGACTCATCGCCTTCTAGCCTAGAGGATGAAGACTCCGGGTTAGAGCAGAATCAGTCTGTTGGCTTTGATGTTGAGCCTGCAGCCTTATTCGCAGACCTCAAACTTTCAGAAAGGACTATGTCTTCTATCGAGACAATGGGGTTTTCGACTATGACAGAAATCCAACGCCGAGTATGATGCTTACCTTCCTGCGACGTCTGTGTTTCATGCATATCGCTGACCTGATTCTAGGCAATTCCTCCCCTTCTTGCCGGCAAAGACTTACTAGGCGGGGCTAAGACGGGCTCCGGTAAAACGCTTGCGTTCCTTGTTCCTGCCGTTGAGACTCTTAATGCGCTTCGTTTTAAGCCCCGTAACGGATGTGGCGTGATCGTTATTTCACCTACGAGAGAACTAGCCCTCCAGATCTTCGGAGTCGCCAAGGAGCTGCTCGAAAAACACTCTCAGACCTTTGGCATAGTAATGGGTGGAGCAAATCGGCGCGCTGAGGCCGAAAAACTGTCCAAGGGCATTAATCTCTTAGTTGCCACCCCTGGGCGATTGCTGGACCATCTACAAAACACGCCATTTGTTTTCAAGAACCTTAAAGCCCTGGTTATTGACGAGGCCGACAAGATCCTCGAAGTTGGTTTTGAAGATGAAATGAGACAAATTAGTGCGTATTTTACCTCTTCTTCGCTTTGTTCGCTTGGAGTAAAGTGCCAATTTCGTGTCAACTCTCCCTCCCTAAAGGGGGTTGGAGTACTCACAAGCCTCCTTGCCTTCCATCTAGCGTTGTAATTGCTAATACTAAACCATGCAGTCAAGATACTACCCTCGGAGCGACAGACAATGCTTTTTTCGGCTACCCAAACAGACAAAGTTGAGGACCTGGCTAGAATATCCCTCCGGCCTGGTCCTTTACACATCAATGTAGATTCAGACAAGGATACTAGCACTGCGGTTGGGCTTGAACAGGGCTATGTTATCTGCGATTCTGATAAGAGGTTCCTGCTTCTATTCTCATTCCTAAAGAAAATGCAGAAGAAGAAGAAGGTGATCGTGTTCTGTTCAAGTTGCCACTCCGTTGATTATTATGTCGAATTGCTCAACTACATCGACTTACCCGTTCTAGGGCTACACGGGAAACAAAAACAGCAAAAGCGCACCAACACTTTCTTCGAGTTTAGGAACGCCGAACGGGGAATCCTATTTTGTACCGATGTTGCGGCACGCGGTTTAGACATTCCTGCAGTCGACTGGGTCATCCAATTTGACCCCCCCGATGAGCCGCGTGGTTATATTCACCGCGTGGGACGAACTGCGAGAGGAAGTAATGGCCAAGGCCGAAGTCTACTTTTCTTGCAGCCAAGTGAGGTTGGCTTCCTAGCGCACCTCAAGAATGCTCGTGTACCGGTGACCGAATTTGAATTCCCTTCTAGCAAGATTCTCAACATTCAGTCACAACTCGAAAAACTCCTGAGCAAGAATTACTACCTCTCTCAGAGCGCTAAAGCAGCATTCAAGGCTTACTATCATGCCTATGCTAGCCATAGTCTTCGCACTGTGTTCGATATTCACAAGCTCGACCTTGTTCAGGTAGGCAAGAGCTTTGGATTTGCGACGCCCCCGCGTGTAGACATTTCCATCGGAAGAGGACTTAGCCACAACCGGCCACAAGGCAGACGACCATACGGAAAACAGTCGAGATGATATTGATCTTAGAAACGATAATAGATATTAATGCTGATGGTTGCTTGCAGTGCACATTGCTAAGTTTCCCCGGTGACAATTTCGTGAGCTATGCGTCGAGGAAATGTCGCCGCTTATCTATTCAATAGAAGAATATAAATAAGTGTGAATGTTTTGCAGGCCAAAACCTACCTTTCTGTACTTGAATATAGCGCCAACTTATTAAGGAATGGGTTGGCACCGTCCATCTCCTCCAAAGCTAATTCCACTATAGATTGGCCTTTTTCCTTACGACTGCGGAGCTACCTCACTTATAGTAACAAAGTTCACAAATAAGGTGACCTCGACGCTACATAGCTACCTATAGCCGACCCAAATACTCTAGAGAGCAAATCACACTAATTACGAGCGCGTATATTAAACAAAATCCGATTGTATTAGTTCGCTAGCGATCCTGTTCTGAGTGCTATGTCCTTCGACCTGTTGGGGGTTTCACCTAATACGCATGAGGGGCTCTTGGAATAAACTCTAATATGAAAAGAATACGTACTGCGTCTGATAAAGTGGCGATCCTCCAAGTATCGTTGTCTTGGCGGTGCTCCTGTAATACTACCCGCTTATCAAATAGACACGTGCGTCCATCATTAGCCTGCCATTGGGGGGGGAAAGACAACCGTGCAGCTCTCACGATCCAACTCTCTAAGCCCTTAGAGCTGAGAGGTTGCTGAAGCTAGGGTGCTGTGTAATCAGGGCAGTGCTAGTAGGTACCATTTACTAGGTACATCGCGGCCATACGTAGCCATCATGTGCGCTAGGGTGTGGTATGGTCAAGCGAATAGGATCCTTACCTAGTCCATGTACATACCATATTCGGTTTACCTATGAGCTACATCCATATAGCAGGTTTTTTCAGAAAGTATCCAGTCCATATATATGTTATAATAGACTACGAGCTGCGGTGTCGCTGCGCACAATGCCATCAAGGAGTGAATGTTCTATGGTGTAGGTATATCACGACTTGTACATACGTTCTATACCCATTTTACGATTTTGCGGCCAATGTTTACTGAAGAGTTATAAACAGGGGGGATATTTTGAAGGTAGAGCCTATCGTCGTGTATATACGTAATTGATATCGTGGGAGGTCCTTTTACGCTTCTAGGAGTTACAACGCCGAGAATTCGAGTCTTTCCACTCAAACTCCATAACAGAAAAATCTACCCACCCATGCTATGATAACGCCACTTCATGCCTATACGATGCTACCCAGGCAAACGTATTTATGTCCATGCTGATACCTAATTTACGAGTAGGTGCCCCACGTCGTGTAGCCGTATGTTTTCTATTTCAACCGGTTGTCCTAAACGGTCCACTCGGCCCCATCCGGCTCCCCAGCCCGGAGGCGCCGCCGTTGTCTCATCTGATGTCGTGCCGGCAATATTCGCTGTCGAACTCTGGCTGTTTGAGCGTACCTCATGCTGGCCGTGACGACCCGAACTCCAGAAGCGTCTTTTCCTTGAGTTTGCGTTCTGAGCGGCGAGCTCAGGACTTGTCATGATTCCTACCCGACCGCCAGGACCAAAGCTGGCTCGCCTCGAGCGAGAATACATGAACCCTGCTGGGCGTCCACCACTGAACGGATTCCACCACCGCTTTGGTTTTTCGACGATACTCCCATTCCGGCCTGAGTTATATGATGTGGGGCGCTCGCCCGCGAGCTCTTCTAGCGTGTAACCTTTCGTCTCGGGTACTAGGAAGGAGACAAGAAGTCCTAAGAACATGAATAGTGCAAATATCTGCATGAGTTTGTCTATAAAGGGAGTACAGTCAGTGCCCGTGCAGTCTGCCGGGACACCCTTTCTCAGAAGAGGAATGGAGATGACTTGAGCGACAATGGCGCCCACTTTCCCCATGGCAGCGGAGATGCCGTGGCCTCTGTATTAATGTAAGTTAGTTGTGGCCATTTTGAGTAAGAGAAATTTGTGTTTCCGAGTCCGATGGAGTTTTTGTTACATGGTCATGGCCATGGCTCTTGAGTAGAAGGATCTGTAGGCTATAGTTGATTCCMAAACCCTACCCCCCCTACCCCCCCCCCAAAAAAACTGAAAAAAACCAAGAGAACCACTCACGTTGATCGATAGCGTGTGGGAAAACACTCCCCGGGGATGATGAATGTGGTTGTGTTTGGACCGAAGTTGAAGAAATAATTGGCAATCACATAGAGGGCGAGAAGCGTCCCCTTGTTCAACTGATTATAGCAAAACCCAAGCACACTGAAGATGATAGTGAGGATGGAGAAACCGAGGATCTGGAGTGGCTTGCGTCCGATGGTGTCGATTAAGAAAATAGAGGTCCAATAGCCAGGAAGGGACCCTGCCACAACCAAAATGATGTTGCCGACGGCGCCTCTATAAAGGATATCATGTAATGAATTGCCCTCAGCGTAGCCTATGACCTGCAAGACGACTTGGTTATTCAAACCAAGGCCATAAAAAGCGAAGTCCTATTGAAAACGTTAGGTGAAACTAGCTATAACCATAGGACAGGCAGGGTCTCACTAGAAAGAACCAGGAAAGCGTCGTCCCGATCAGAACCTTTGCGTTAGTCCACCGTGAGAAGTATTCACAAGCATCTCTCCACGATGCTGACGGAACGGCGAGAGCAGGGGAGGCAATTTGTTTCATCCGGGCCTGCTTGATTTCGTCAACTTCGCCTTCGGACTGACAGGCACAGTAGGCCTTGATATCGGCGGCTGCTTTCTCCACATCTTTGGCAACGTCGAACTGGAATCTCGGGGTTTCGGGGATCGTGATACGGTAATACAGAGCGAAGACGGCGGGGATGGCGCCCACGCCGATGATAATGCGCCAGCAGCGGTCCGCAGCAGTTTGGCAGTTGTAGTCGCAGTTGCCAACGCCCGAGGCATCCTTGAAGATACTACCGAATGAAGCTGTCACGATGAGACCAACAATGGCAGCGAAGAGTTGGCCGATGCCTTGCATGGAGAAGACAGCCGCCATCATTGCACCTCTCCATCTCGTTGGCGCGAACTCCGAGGTAATTACCGAACTAAGAGGATAGTCGCCTCCGATCCCGATACTAGTTTCATGGTCAGCTAGATCGAAGCCCTGCAGAGTGAAGCAATGGTATCCGAGAGAGTTTTACCCCATGATGACTCGCCAGAAGGTCATCAGACCCGTGAAGCTCACAGCCTGGCTCGCAGCGACGAGGCAGCAACACAGCGTAGAAACAAGGATGATGCCCAGCTCGACTCCATACATCTTCCGTCGGCCGTATTTGTCGGCGAGCCAGCCGAAGACGACCTGCCCAATCACGATTCCAGCGCTGGTCGACGTCTTCAGTGCCTGGCTCACAGGCGTCGGAAGCACACCGTTATTGCCCCCATACCCATTGGTCGTATCGCCCGGGGCTCCTTGCCAGAAAACAACTCCAAGCAGCGTCGTCACTAGATTGATGGCGAAGATGTCGTATGAATCGAGAAAGAAGCCTATCCCGGCGACGAGGACGGCCCTGACATGATACAAGCCGAAAGGGATCTTGTCAATCTCGGACAAGGCGAGTCGCCGTCTCAGGTTGGGGTCCTGGATATGACTAAAGTCGTTGAAAAAGTTGTGAAAAGCGCGGTTCCCGCCATACGTGCGCTCGTATGTCAACGGGCTCATTGGCTCCGGAAGAGGCTCCATCGCGAAACCCCGCTACGCTGTCGCTCCCTTGAAATTGAATGCAGCAAAATATCCAGGGGAGATTGTTGAAGCGCTGGGTCCATGTCCGTACAGGAGGGAGAATCAAGTACGCATCGGTCTCGGCTAAGCGATATTCATGGCGCAGCGCTCGGCAGAGACGGTCTCAGCCCTAGGAGCCAGAGATCTGGGCACGGGCTGCGCGGTGGTTCCAGCCAGACCCAGACAGGTGCGTGCTTGTCAGACGTTACAGAGTATGAGTGCTGTGGTGACTGTTTTTGCTGCTAGATAAATATTTACCTATGCCGCTATGCGTGGGAGAGGCGGGGTTCAATGAACGAACGGCCTGGTCTCCGAGGAGGGAGTGAGAGAAGGGCGCGGACAGTAAGTACAAGGGCAAAACAGAATAAGTAAGTAAGTAAGACAGGATGGGATAAGATAGGAGTAGCGAGGCCAAGAGCGTATTTGTGATTTCTAGGTAGAGACGAACTACATAGACTAAGCCTCGTGGTTCCGGAGACGGCGGAGATCTCGTAGGATGTGAATAAGCTTAGATACTACCTACTTACACACAATTTTGATGACCCAATGGCGCGGCGAATGCTGGATGCTGGATGCTGGGTGCTGGGTGCTGGATGCTGAGCAAGAAGGCACGCAGGCAGGTACTTGTACGGTATAGTGGCGCATATAGGATCGAATGTGCATCTAAGTAAGTCTCCCTGATTTACGACGTACTTGGTACCTGTAATGCCTGGAAGAGGTGGCTTGATTAGAGTACACAGAGATTCCGAGGCAGATGTATGTAGGTAAAGTATTCTGCAATGTAATGTAGTGCAATGTACCTAATGTAATGTAATGCAATGTACAGAATGATGTAGTGATACGGTACTTACTACCTCTTATAGCACCACTGGTCCTATCTAAAACCGACTCCAATAGCTATAGCGTGATATACTTGTAGCCAGATACCCAATACGGGTATTACATACGTAAAAGCGTGCGGCGCATTATGAGCCAAGACGACTGTTCCCGTCGCTTTACATTACGTATCGGCCGAGGTATGGTAGCACTGGTCGGTCGGACCATATAATCAAGGTGCTCAATACTGTGTTACAGCGCAGCATCAATACATCATTTGTGGTCGAGCGTACCTTTTGCTGACCGAGAACGGGGATGAACAGCCGGCAGCCTTTCTCTCCAGACATCACACTGGTTCTGCACCCTCGTCGTCATTCTTGAAGACATTTTACTAGGCGGTGCCCATGGGAACGTGCAGTTGGTTGCTGAGAAAAGCAAATCCATATTCAAATCCAACTTCCTGGGGTTTCATCTACCTCGCTCCAGAAGACGACGACACCCGGCCGAGGACCTAAAAATAATAGGCAGCATTAGGTATGTACTAGTTACAAGTACAGAATTGGCGTAAGATGAATGGCACTACATATACCTAGTAAGAATCTGCGACGATTCCTCAGTGACTGATCAGGGCATATACAGACAGTATTATGAAGACTACGTTGGATGGTCGGTAACAGACCGCACAAGTGCGTGGGCGTTACAGAATGCGGTAGGTAGTCCGGACTCTACTGCGCAGACGCTATGCTGTAACTAGCGAATCGACGTGTGAAGAATTCGCCGCTGAAAACCGTTCAAGGAAAGCGTACGGTGGCTGCATGAATATCTCGTTGGAACCAGCCTTTCGAATCCTGTTAGTGATTCTAGCGTCATGCTGGTGTTGCGAACAACTAACCCAGCGTAGGTTAGGTATAGGTATGTAGGTTATACTTGGACTAACGTATGTACTGGTATATAGGGAATCTGTAGTGGATATACATGTATGTAGGAAGGATCCAGATCCGATTGTATGGCTTGAAATTTGAAAATGGGGCCGAAGCTAGTCTAGCACAGGGGTTGCAACGATTTACCAGCTTGCACTACACATCCGAGTCCTACAGGCACGTCTAGGGTCCTAGCCTACCGCACCGCACGCCCCCAAACTAGATACTGCTAGGATAGCAAGTCCAGACCAATTAGAGCCCCGTACCGCGCAACGTGCCCAGGCACTGGCCGTCGCTAGCGCTCGTGATGCACTCCTGGGGTGGAGTCTCGAATCATTTGGAAACGGCTTCAGTTCAGTGCACGATGGTGTAAGATCAGGCAACTACCTAGGCATCTAGCACCTTTTTGATCGAAGCAACATCTCCCGTCAGCCCGAGAAGGCGCAACGGTTTTGTTCCGATCCAAAGGCGCCGAGGCGAGATGTGCTAGCGGCCAGCTGAATTCTAGTATTGCACTATGATGACCATGTTCCTGCAGTGGCCAGACACCATGTAAGAATCGGTACGAAAAAAATGACACTAATGTCGCAGCGCCAATTGCCGGCCTGGAACAAGACACACTCCCCGCACGTGGTGCATGCACATCCGATCGAAGCCTTCTAGAATCTGAGGAGCCTAAGCATAAAATCGCGCCGGCGCAGCTTTGGGTCGCTAGAAAACTACCGCATTGATATTTACTAGAACCGACAGAGTAGGTAGTTGTCGCCAGCTTTTACGAGAAACAATCTATCACGATGTTCTCGACGGGAAGGACTTGTAACACGGACTCAAGGCTGTGCCTGAGGCTGTGGTTCCGAGGCCTTGCGGGAGATGGCGTACATATCGGTAGTGTTACCAAGATCTGAGGCCACGGTGGGCCATATTCTTTCTACATTTTTGATTGTAGTTGCCTCTTTACCATGCAGTGATGTCCTCGACTTCCGCCTCTCCGAAAGTACTAGACTTCAATAGCTGCCCAACACTTGCCGCCTCCACATGCTCGCCATCTTTCTTCATGATGTCCGGTAGTATCTCGTTCAAGAATGCTAGGATGTACCTATTGACCTGCTCAAACTGCAGTAAGAAAGCATCATGGCCCTCTTGGCTATCTATCTTTTCCAGCCTGGCATTCTTGATATGCTCTGCTAACTCCTCTTGCTCGGCGAAAGTAAAAAGCCCATCACTTTCAATTCCCAATACCAACGTGGGCTGCTCAATCAACGCTAGCGCCTCTGCTATGCTTCCCGCGCGGTATCGGGATATGTCATGCGTATCTAGCTTCCTCGTGATAGCAATGTAACAGTTGCTATCAAATCGTTTCACAAATTTCTCCCCTTGGTATCGCAAGTATGACTGAGCAGAAAAATATGTCGAGGAAGGGAGAGGATCCCCTCCGGTCAAGCTGCCTGATTTGGGACCGGAGAACTGGGGGTCTAAGGACACGCTAGGAGCCTCACCAGAATTAGACGATGGAGATGGCGTGTTCATTCTACTACTAGTAGCGGACAACCTCTTTGTTTTATGACCGTCATTGTGGATCTGGAAATGGGCCTCCGATGGTGTGGCCGGCCGCGGTCTCTCGCGGATTGTTTGGCGCCGGGCGGGATCCGGAATGTTCCGCCCAAATCGAGCTTCAAATGAGTTTCGGCTTCGGTAAGTTAGGAGGGCAGCCATTCGTGCAGCTCCCAGGCCAGTGGCAGGCGGGTCAGAGAATGTATAATACCCATCCTCGTATTTCGGATCGGCATATATGCTTTGCCGTTGAGCTTCGCCCCAGCTAATTCCCCAGGCGCTGTGTTGACTCGATGTTGCGATGGGTACTATACACCGGACGTAATCTTTGCCAAAGTACGCCCATTCGAGAACGAGCATGCCTCCCATAGAGCCACCTATAACTGCAGCAATCGAACGCACACCTAATTCATCAAGAAGAATTTTATGGAGACTATATCGTATTAGTAAGGGCTAGCTGTGGCGTGGATGAGCGGCCAGGCACTCACTTGACATCGTCGCGAATGGTTGTCAAGGGGAACTCTGGCCCATAGTTCCCCTTCTCAAGATCGCCATCTTTGCATGTCACTGGGCTCGCCGTACCGTACGGACTCCCTAAACTGTTCATACACACGACGAAAAANCCTCGAAGTGTCAAAGGCACGACCTGGACCTCCGATGAGCGGCCCCCACCAGTCGCTGACATCGGCTGAGCCGGTCAGGGCGTGGCAGATAACCATGACGTTATCGGCACTGGCTGATAGCTTTCCCCGCGTCGTGTAAGCTAACGGCACATTGTGCAAAGTGACGCCTGACTCAAGTGTGAAGCTAGGAATGATCGCGATCTGCTGATCCGGAATCAGAGATGCAAACGGATTCTCCGATTGCTGTTCGATTCTAGCTACGAGACATTTAGCCATAGTTTTCAGTTTGAGTCGACTACAACAGACGATAGCTTGGATGAGTACTGAGGGATATCTGGATGAGTGAATAAGGATGACTCACTGTACTTTGGCGCAGAGCCATTGCTGTTGTTGTGCTGAGATGTCATTGTTATAATAAAAAAAGATTTTGTTGTCTGTTTCAATAGCCTAGCTGATTGTAGTCCGAGCTTGGTGGACTGTGAAAGCGAGTTTGGAATGAAGGTGTTTATGAATAGCAGCATCATACAGTATAAATGTAGAGCATGCACCGCATGTCGGCGTTTGTCTGTGAAGCGGAGGCGAAATCTGGTATAGGTAGCGCGGTGTACTCTCGGCTTCACGATGAAACTCGCCGTTTGTACATCAAATCTGGTTTCTGTTAGAGGATATATATACTTGTGGCAAATCCAAATCCCTTGACACAGAATCCCGAATGGATCTAGTATTACCTATTACACATCCTGAGTTTGTATGTATATTCTGTACTCTTACCCACTTGCAGTATTCTTATTATGGTAACCGCTCTCTGTACTGGCTATGGACCGAATAAGAAATTTTGGCTTACATAAGGAGTTCAAGCAACCAATACCAATCGCTCGGAGATTTATCGCTAAGTTACATTCGTACGTACCGTAGATTGTAGGTACACATGTATCTCCTTACCCCAGTTAAATTGAGTCACATGCGGGTACCTCCAATCAGCATGCGTAGAGATGTATGTACCGTATACCGCTGAAATCGGAACTCTGGTGTGTGTATCCAGTCCCCGCCTACGTATAGAGTACTACATGTATGCGTAGCTTCCTGCCAACCCTTTTCTTGGTCAAAGCTCCACGAGGCTGCGTCTTCCGTTCGCCATCTTCTTCTCCACGCGATTTATTACAGGCTAGCTTCATTTCACTGTTCAACACGCGACAAGTTTCTTCGTGGAAGGAAACGTCCGCACGACTGCCAGCCCAACCACAACCACAACCAGGCTTCTCAGCTGGATAAGGTATCCCCTCGTCCTTTCCGAGTCGCCTTCTAGTGCATCTATTGAGCACGTTGATGGTTGTTCATTTACAAGTACGATGGTCGCCGGCAGACCCTGAGAGCTGGCCCACTTCCACCTCTTACTTTCTTTGTCCTTCTCACTCCTTCATAAATGCACGTATTTCATTCATTCAAACCTACTACCTGATCGTCGCCGGGCTGTCTCATTATTGTCGATAATCTCGATCGACGCCCTCCTCCATCACTAGCACCTACCGACGGACCAATAGAACACATCGACATCTGACAAACATTAGCGTCTTTTGTCAAATCTAGGGAGACTTCAGCCGATGCGAACCTCCATTCTACGACCACTTCCCCGACTTTCCTACGTCAGCATCCACCTAGTCTTCCAAATATAATCTTCCAAATGACCAATATTGTCATATAGACTTGACTCCAAATCCAACATGCCTCCCAAACGGAAGCGCAACGATAGGGTCTCGGAGGTAGGCAGCCGGCCCGCACCGCATCGTCCTTCAGATACTGGCTTGGGTCAACACGATAGGGATTACCAGGATGGGTCACAACCTCGTCGCGGCCCTGGTAGTGGCAGAAGCACCAGGCGAAATCCGGAACGTCGGGATTCGTCTGGGCTACATGTCGGGGCTGGACCGAACCATCGGGTTCCTGTCTCACCTGCTGTTGCTCGACCTTCGAGCTCATCCTCGCCCACTGCACCGGTCACGATCCAATCCGCACTCCCCGTCGTCTCGCAGCAACTTGTCCAACCACCTCGAATACCTGCTTCGTCGAACTATAACTATCTGGTCCTGACTGAGGCTCGTTTATCTGCATGGCATCAAGGCGGACGCCAAGAGGTTATTGACCATGGGATCACGTCAAGAAATGACGAAGACATAGAAGAAATATCTACCATATCCCAAGAGTTTACACGCGCCGTGCTGGAGAGTTACCTTACTCCAAGCGATGCCGGAAGTTGTATGAAACAAATTCTCGGACCCGCAACTGAAATCGATTCTGGGACCAACTTCGCTTTTGATGCCCAGACCCTTTTCCTAGATACTATATCCGTCTTTCTCGAGTCGAATGAAGCGGCATCAACCTCTCAATTTAGAGACTTCATTGCGGCGACCGATTTATCGCCACAGCTTGTGCGCGAAGTACTGGATGCCCCAGCTCTCCAACAACTTGGTCTAATTCGGGACAATTTTGTCAAACTCGGAATCAAGTATGCTACCAACCAGCTTTATCGCCAAGCGAACTACAATCTATTGAGAGAGGAGTCGGAAGGCTATTCGAAGCTGGCAGCAGAATTATATCGAACACCATATCAGTCCCAGGGGCATCATGATTTCACCCTTGTTCAAGCCAGCTGGGAGCGCATTAAAGCATTAATTGGAACATTTGATTTGGACGTTGGCCGCGTTCTCGATGTGGTCATTGATGTTTTCTCCGCAACAATGCTTAGAAACCTAATATTCTTCACCAGACTACTCCGAATTAGTTCATGGTGGCCACGCAATCAAATCGAACACGCGGAAAAGCTATTCGCTGGGGGGCTTCCAAAATGGGCTTTGACTGAGAACGAAGATATCCCAGTGGAAGGGTTTCAGTCTAGGCTCGAACACCAGACCTGTGAGCGTGATATCGCGTTTTGGAATAGAGCTCGTGAGATCCACCTCGATGCTTTCTTTGAACTCGGGGGGAGACGGATCGAAGATGTGGAACTCCAACGCTTACAAGAAAGTATTTCGGAATCCGATTCAAGCTGCGATTCAACCTTTGAGTGGATGAAGATTACAAAAACACTTCCGCCTTGTGGTAACCGAGTTGCAGCCCAACTCCTCGGCTTTAAATTCCGCTTCTATACATCTGACGCTAGGGATAAAGGCGAAACTCTACCCGCTAACCTGTATTATTTGGCTGCTTTTCTTATTAAGATCGGATTTATCTCCTTGGCGGACTTGTACACACACCTATGGCCTGCGGATGAGGATATGGACGCACTTAGACGCCGCCGAGAAGACGAACTTGCGGAGAAGGAGAGAAGTGCGAGACAAGGAAGTGCTCCAAATGCGTTACTCATGGCTGGGGCGTTAACCGACGATACTCTTCCAACAACTTCAAAAGCGCGCGAGTCCAATGCAGTTAAGGTTGATGGGAAACCTCAAGATACGAATGGCCCGACCCAAGAAGACGAAACAAGTCTCCCAGAGCCCAAGGAAGCCCAAAAGGCGGATCTCGTATCCCATCTCCTCGTTGTTGGTGCTGTTCCTGAAGCCCTTTTCATTATCGGTCGATTTCCCTGGCTTCCTGAAGCATATCCAGACGAGATATACCCTGCAATCAACCGCATTTTAATCCACTCCATCAATCGAGTCTACGAAGCCTCTCGGCCTATCAGTTCTGTTTCTATAACTGAGCCAATCGTAAAACCAGATCCAGCCCAAGACCAAGCTGGTATGCCGAAGGGCAACTTGAGACTGGTAGAGGGTTCGCCGATCAAAGTTTTGAGATGGCCACATGCGGATGGTACTAGCAAAGGTATACTGTATCGATTTTACCTTGATGAGTGGTCCGATAATGTTCCCGTCTGTCAGACAGTCGACGATGTCTTTACCCTTTGTCACACATTTCTCAATATTTCGGGAGTAAACATTGGCAGAGATCCCACCCTTGTGAAGAAAATAGCGAGCATCGGTGTTAAGAGTCTCGCAGAGGATAGATCCCCGCATAATGTTTTGCGTTGGCAAGATCTACTTCGGCGAACCTTGGTCCCATCTCTCTGTCTTACTAATGCGAATGTTGACGCTGTGGCGGCGGTCTGGGATCTCCTCAAGAATTATCCGACACAGATTCGATACAATATCTATGCAGAGTGCTACGAAGGATCAATATCACGCCTAGAAGCTATGAAGCAAGCATTCAAAGCTGCCCGGTCAGATACACTTGCAACTCTCAAAAGGCTATCACTTGAAAACATCCCCATGTCCGCAAAGAAGCTTGCTAAGATTGCGCTTTCCTCCCCCGGAGTCGTGTGCAAAGTTGCTCTAGATCAGATCGAAGCCTACACGAATCTCATCGAAGCCTTCGTTGAATGCACAAAGTATTTCACGGAGCTAGGTTATGATGTCTTAGTCTGGTCACTTCTTAGCTCCCTAGGCGGCAAACAGAGAAGCCGAACACAAGAGACTTCTGTCCTTCTCACCAGCAGATGGCTACAGGCTCTCTCTAAATTTTCAGGGAAAGTGTTTCGACGCTATGAGAATGTGGATTCAACGCCAGTCATACAGTATGTGAACGAACAGGTGGCTGACGGCAATTCCACTGATCTGGTAATTCTCCGAGAATTGATCACCTCTATGGCTGGCATCGTTCCAGATGTTGACTTTACGGATGGTCAGCTGGCTGCTCTTAGCGGTGGTGAGCTTCTTAGACGTCAAACCCTCATTGGACTTGGCGACAAGCGATATGAGTCTGAGAGGAGTGCCTCTCGACTCATGAAAGCATTGCTCCAAACAAATATGGCTTCGCAGCTTTTAGTTAACATGGCACAATATCGACAATCAGCAATTTATCAGTTACCCGAAGACGAAGCCCACATCAAATACCTAGCTACTGTGGTTGACGACTCTCAACAAGCTCTGGTACAATATATGGAGTTGTTACGGCACAATCTATCTGCAGAAGACTTTGATTCGCGGGTGCCTAGCATACCTTCACTCATGACAGACCTAGGGCTCGATGCTAACCTCGCGTTCTTGATAGGCCGCGCAAGTCTCACATATTATCTGACGGGCGCAGGCGATAAAATGCCTGTTAAACAGGCAGTAGACGGTGAAGGTGATGTGACAATCAATACCGGTGAACGGCCTACTATTGCCGATCAATCTTCGGACCGGATGTTAGTGGATAGCGCAGACGCAAGTGAGAATTCCCCTGAGCAGCAACCGCCGCCCTTAATAGTTCAGGGCCAATCCTCGGACCGCTTTCTTGATGTTCTCAGCCCTATCATCGAAGCAGTTAAACCATTGCTCCCACCGAGCATATGGAACAAGATTAGTCCGGAGTTTTTCGTCTTGTTCTGGGCTCTTCAAACTGGCGACCTTGATGTTCCGATAGATAGCTATAAAGCTGAATTCGCAAAGTTAGACAAGGAGCGCGACGAGCTAAAGAGAGACCGGAGCGATATGAGCCGCAGTGGCGCAAATCGGAAGGAGGCAAAGATGGCTGCCATCGAACGCCTTTCTAAAGAGTTGCCCGACGAAGCAAGTATTTGCAAGGAACGAGTAACAAAAACGAAACTTCTACTCATCAAACAGAGCCCGATATGGTTCAATGCTTCTGCTAAAGCTGATTCGGTAGTTGACACCTTCATTGAGGAGTGCCTGCTGCCCCGAACACTCCTCTCACCTGGAGACGCCGATTTTTGCCATAGGATAATTCGCTTTCTACATTTTAACCGCGTTGCGAACTTCAAGCTTTCTAATCTATACAACCGCTTATTTAATGTCAATCGACTACGATCTATGATCTTTGGTTGTACAGTCCGAGAAGCAGAGTTCCTCGGCCGGTTCATCAAGCTTACGCTAGGAGAGTTATCTGTCTGGCACACAAAACGAGAAACATATGAAAAAGAAGCTATTGGACATGGCAGGCTTGGTTTCGCCACCACCTTAGACGAGAACGGGAAACCACTTACATTCATGGCACATGATGAATTCCGTGATCAACTATGGACATGGCATAGGAACCTGTTTGCAGCTCTCAAAGCTTGTCTTGGCGACACTGAATGGATGCATATTCGGAATGCGATCACGGTTCTAAAAGCTGGTCTCGAGTATTTCCCTTCGGTAGACTTCATGGGCCGACAGTTGAACGCTAGTCTTGCTAAGATCGCTGAGCGTGAAGCTGCCACCAAATCTGAGAGTGACGATAGTCAAGGCCATCGAGTAGACCTAGCAGTTACTGCAAATACTGCGATCTCTGCTCTTAAGAAACGCTCGACTAAGTGGGTCATGGTCCAGGAGTTCCGACCAAACACTGTAAGTCACAATAGGATAATAATATGGAATCATTCTAATCGAAAACAGAGCGGTGATGCCATAGACGATAGGAAGGGTACAGAAACAACTAAGCTATCTCAGCCTTCAGGTCTTAGGCCAATTGCCCCAGAGTTCAAGCCNTCAATTTGCAGGGTAAGTTAAAAAAAGGAATCCTTGCTATGAGAGATTATCAGTAGGATCTCACAAAGTTACAGTGCATCTACGCGAACGAAGCCTAATACCGAAGAAGAAGATGGCGAAGTCAGGGATGGGAATGCCTTCCTAGTTACCTCTCAGGCAGCGGGACCCAACGCAAGGGATACAACTCTCACTCGCCCTTCATCTTCACAGCGTAAAGGCCCGCTACCGGTGCTACAAAAGGTAGATTCGAAACCTGCTCTTAGCAGGCCTTCGACTCCTGGAATAGCGCCAAGTTCTTCTGCGACAGCGCTGAGTACGAGTGGACGGTCAGAATCAGGACGCCTATCAGGTTTAGCCTCGATGCCAAGCGGGATGCACGGCCTGCCAAGCAGGCCAGAGGTACCTTTTCCAGCGCACTTTACTCACGACCAGTTCGGCACAATAAAGACGATACCTTCTCGTGATCATAAAGATCATCGAGAAGGCAGAGATCATAGAGATCCAAGGGATACAAGAGAAACCAGAGAACATAGGGATGCAGTTCCCCGAGATGGCAGAGATCCACGCGATTCAAGACCCCTCAGGTTGCCAGAGGACGCTCGGCAATCAAGGCCGCGAGATTACCAGGCCCCTCCTGATCGACGAGTGCCGGAACTGCCCACCCGCGAATCTCACCGGTTAGATAGAGAACGGCAACCTCATCGCTCCGACTCTACGCGGAGGATGGAAACTAGTCCACAGGATCGTGACCTTCATCAGCCACGGGATAGAGCATCCTTAGGTGTAAACACAACGAGAGGTGTTGATGCTAGCAGGGATACACGAGAAATCCCAATTGCCGCAAAGCCTATGCCACCACCTTTGCAGGCAGAATCACCGGGACCAACCGTTAACCCCGAACGCGCATGGCTTATCAATACCAATACTGATCGCTCTGACGACCGATCTTCCACAATGAACCCAGCGCGAGTTGCACTGCTGAACGATAGCCGGCAGACTCGTGAAGACAGCCGAGACCGCAACTCATCTCGAGTCGCATCCCCAAGACGTGGAGAACGTTCTGAATCCCATGGCGGCGAACCTTCACGTGACGAGCGCCGTATGCACCGAGGAGAGCCTCATGCCCCAGGCCGTGACCAACGAAATGAATCACAGGTAACCCCAGCAAGAAGCAGTAGGACAGCGGACCACGAAAGCGATAGATCAGTGAATGATCGCTCGCGGGAGTCGCCCGCATTTCCAAGCCAAGCTCCCCCATCCCGAGGTGAACCTGAGCACGGTAGACTCAATATGCAGGATCCCGAGTATGGTCGTCTCAACTCGATTCCATCGATTAGCGACATGGGAAATCCCCCAGAGGGACCTCGAGGCCGCGGCCGTAATGCAGCTCGCGGCCCAGGGAACATTCCACCAGCACGGCCGGAGCCTCGACCACTAGGCA
>JAPESX010000268.1:0-21755 GCA_029590615.1 Nemania bipapillata | reverse complement strand
AGGAATAGCTATATCGAAGGATCAACTATTATCGGAGGCCCCAAATCAAAGACCCTGTTGTGTACCAGAAATGGTTTAATCTCATGTGGCGACAGATCACAACGTATGGAATCCCATAGCTTTGATAACACCGACCTCGCCACGCGATTAGTTAATACAGAAACGAGAATAGTTAGGACATCTTCTGAGGGACATGGATATCCGCAGCAAACACGGTAAGGTAATATGAGAGGTATTTAATTAGAGCGCAAGGAAACGATCTCGTAGAGCTAACTATATGTGCACTTTTCATAAATCCTAAGTAGCTCTAGGGGGGTGATTGTTGAAGACTGAATTAGATGTTATGGGTCCTCAAGCAGCATAATGCCCTCTCTAACTAGTAGTAAATCAATAATTTTAGGTAGAGGCACCCTTTTCAATGCAATATCTCTTAGTTGTATAATGTTATTATCGAAATTTTCATTTAATTAGAGTCATTTTTCTAATGATGGCGAAATTTAGCATTACTATGGTCGTGTTGCGATTAGTTTGCTCAGGTATCAAGACTAAGTGAGTATAGTACATAACCTATGTTTTAGAGCCTAGGGACCTAACCATATGTTCTGTCATGGAACCGTGGGGATTTATTACTCTACTTGTTTATCGAGGTTATAGAGAGCATTTAATTGTTCTTTATGGAGACCGGATATGCCTTGGCATATTAAAAGGCAATATAATGTGTATACTCTTTGGTATCGTTGTTCTCTTAAGCCCCTGCAAATTGAGAAAACCGAGTTCGTTAAAAGGGGTGTAATTAAACTGGTGGCTTCCTTGCATATATACATGCTACTGAGTTGTTGTGCCCCGTGATCCTTTACCTCTTCCTTTTAGATATTAGCCACATTGGCTCTCCTTACATTTACGGCGTAATTTCTTTGCAAAACAATGTGGGCCGAGTCCCACAGAAATGTTTGTGTGGTTTGGAGTTTCCTTTAATATATTTCAGGCTGGAAAGTCCGAAGTTTAAATTACACACTGGTTTGGTAAGAAAACCCGACAGGAAGGGACCGCCACTTTTACGGAGCCACCCAAAATCCGTGGCCATTAACGATATTAGGATTGACCAAAAAGTTAGCTGACACGCGTATTAAATCCAGCTTGCGATAGTAAGCACAGCTCGTATACTCCCATACCGACGCTATATCTATAAAATAAATTGGAGTTACAGCTAGCTGCTAGGGTCGAAATATGGGGTTTACTGTGCGACTTAAACGGAACTCTAAGTCCGAACTTGTTTCATAGGAAAGCGCAAAAATGGTTTTGTCGAAATCCGAAGAAGAGTAGCTAGCTGCTAGATAATGCCGCTGAAATGCAAGAGAAATCTCGTCTTCAGTGGGCCCAAATAGGAGACCAAAGTGGACAGAAACAACATCCATCTCAACTTTGATGTATTCTGCCATACAGTCAAGCATGCACTTAGCTGGGAGAGCTACCTTAAAATCGGTATCGACTTGGCCGATATAGTATGCGTTAATTTGTAATCATTATCTCCGGACTAAATAAAGTCACGTAACCATACCAGGAACAAACAAGCAAATCGGCCATCGTAAGACGATACCAGGGACGTGGGAAACCCAAGTACACGGATTAAGTTAGTTAGGGCTGTCCTTTATATACCAACTTGTTTGCGTTTGTATGCGTGGCTGTGCTGTGGCTTATCCACGTGGCGAGAGAGAGGCGATACTGCCCATGATGGTATAGGAGCTGGCCTAGGCTTTACTATATGACCATAAAGCTAGGTAAGGTATACTAGCCAGCCAACGTGTAATGGTTTTGGTGTGAACTGTTGATGTTGTAAAAGTTGTGGACTCGAAGGCACCATCAGGGGTTAATTGCCATCTATCAGAAATCAGCCCTGGAGGATCTCGTACTATACGGGACTCCCTTATGCAACGGGGTGCCCCAGGCGCTTCATTATTGTGACTGATTTTGTACCCTTCACTTAGTTCTAACACTATCTACCTAGGCGATAGAAATAGAATAAAACATTGTAATTTGAGGAGCGACAGCGGCACTTTCATGCCAGCTCAGCCTCAATAATGCCTTCGGTGTTGTTCTTTGGCACCAGAAAGCTATTGACATGTAGACCCGCCATGGATAATAACTTCTTCCACTGGCTCTCCGTGCGCTCCTTACCTGCATGCATTGTCATCATTTGAAGGTCGAAGCCAGACAAAAACAATGGGCATCCTTCGTCCGGCAAAATAAATTCATTCAGCAATAGTTTTGAGTACCCCTTTTTCATGGCACTGGCGGTTTGGGACAGAATATTTATGCATATATCGTCGGACCAGTCATGCATGATAAAGTGAAAAAAGTACACACGTGCTCCTAGGATTGAATTAGTCACTAATAAATGTTATTGTAAAACAGTTGCCAACTCACCTTTGATAGGTTGCGGGGTGAAGAAGTTATATTCCATCAGCTCTATGTCCCCATTGAAGCGTTTTATGTTGCCAATGACAGCAGGAAGGTCTTGTAGAACGATTTTCCCCTTCGAGTGAGGATACTTGGCCTTGAACTCTCGAGCGTCGTGTCCCAGCCCGCCGGCAACGTCGACCAGAAGGACGCTTTCTTCGTCCTCCGTTGCCCCCTGAAGAATCCGCGATTCCACAGGCCACCAGTGCACCCAGCTCGGCCTGCTTCCGCGTACTCCGGTCATAAAGGTGTTGAAGTTGTTCATTATATCGGGAGAGAGATGCCACTGCTCAAATGCTTCTCTGTCGGTTCCGGATGCGAATTGTAAGATTCCATTTTTGGGATCTTGCGGATCACAATATCTAGCTTGTTGGAGGAAAGTTGGCATTTTGGTTGCAGATGTCGTACCTTGGTCCCAACTACAGCGCCTGTTAGTCAAAAAGGATTGAGGATATATTGAGTAATAAAGAAGAGACTAGGAAACCACCTCGCCTCTCTTTTAATGTTCTCCCGCCATTTTTCAAGTTTTCTGCTTACAAATGGATATGGGCTGCCTCGATGGCGGGATTGCACATAGCGACCGTGATGGAGGTGGCGGTCCACTGATTGGGACCACTTTCTTCTATAAAGCCAAGACCAGATAGGGGGCGTAAAAGGCGGACTGAGATTGTTAACAGAATCCATGGCGATAAGTTCCACACATAGACGGACATACTGATTAGTGACTCAGAAGCGCCTGACGCGCTGGCAAGATCACCAGAAGATATGGACTTTGCACTAGTGGTGATCAATCGAAAGAGGTTTAAGTCAACTGCTACGCGAGCAGCGGCGGCNAAACATGGGCTGAGATAAGAGTCAGACATTATTCTAAAAAATGTTTATCTAATAATAAGAAAGCCTGGTATTCAATTACCTGAAAGCAAAGTTCCATGGCGGCATCTTCTGGACCTTGTAGAGATCTCGTAACTTGTCTGCTGAGTTCAAGAGCCTCAAATTTGGTCCGGTCAGTAGACGTAAAGCCCGGCTGTTTGACTAGAGAAGCTAGTCTCTCAATCAATTGAATAGGCTCCGCTGACATGGCACAAGGGGATATTTGGTACGGACGCGAGAAAAGGCGAGGTGAGTGGAAGGGGAAATTTGGGGAAATACCAAGAAGATGAACCGCAGCTAGAGCTCCTTCTTATATAGATATTAGTTAGTCATACTTCCGACACCTAATCTTCCCGAGCTACATAATTAGATGTCTTCATCGTATTAAAACTTGTTGCCCTCCTTGCCATACTATGCACTTGGTGCGGCCTACTTGTGAAGCTGCTTGGCAATACCGCGCACAGTAACAATTAATTCAAAATTGAAAGAGAAAAAGACGCCATTGGAGGTAACACAAAGCGAATAACGTTCAATTTTATGATAAAGTACAACTACATATTATGCCTTGCGAAAAGCATCACAATGCTATTGCATCGTGTCTAACAGGATTGAAAATAGACTGCGTTTAGATGCCCATCCGTATTTCCCCCTATCCAGAAGACTAGATATTACTCCCCTTCCCCCTCGCTGTGAACATTTATCGATGACGTCGGTTAAGCTGGATCATTCTAGTCTTTATGACATGACTAGTTACTTGCTGCATATTCCGTCAAATTTGTGCATGTCATGACCGTCTCCGTATGAATTGGCAGATGTATCAGGCAACCTATAAGCTTCATGTGACTAAGTAGAAATTTGTGATATCAGCAAAAAAAAGCTCACGTGTCGGAGGATTGCTAATGCTCACGTAGTTGGTTCGCCTTGCTTTAGTCTTATACATTTCCCAAAGTGGCTTGTAAGTGGGAACTGATGCGCAGAGATGAAGAACAAAGATCTCGGCGCCTGTCCATGCGTACAGATAGTATAATATCCAGGAAGGATCAGCCAGAGGTTTCGTGGATTGAGCTAACTCATAGGTCTTAATCGACGCAGAAACGACTGAGAACAAGCCATTTCCGAGCAACGCAATAAGACCCAGTCGTTTGCGAAGTGACATGTTAAGTTTCCATATTTTAATAGCCGGCGTTACAGCAAGTGTAAAGTCCACGAGCACGTTCAGGCTAGCCGTGGTGATGGAAGAAACAGTCTTGACTTCTGGGCTCCAGCACTCGGAATGGATAGAAGGTGTCCATAAAGCAGCTGGGATTCTGCACTGGGCGAAGGTGAAGATAATGTCTAGTAACCCTATCACTGTGTTGAGGGCGAGGAGACTCCATAGACCGTAGGTGAGGCTTTTTGATGCTGCGCCCCTTAGAATCCGGAATATCAAGAAACCCACGGCAATCTTAACAGTTAAGAGGGGAAGGACTCCAAAGGGCCTTGATATGTAATTGAGTTTCAAAACGTATTGCGACTGCGCGGGGTCGAGACTATACACGGGGGCAAAACCTCCATTTATCGCGATGACAGAGACAAAAGCCGTTAATACTGCAAAGAAAAGCTGAATCGGCGTGAGAAATGAGTTCAACGTCTAGGCAATTGGAAACGTACCCAAGAGATGGTCATAAAACAATCATCCCAACTCACTCCCCCAAAATGAAAGCGAGACCAGAAACGGAGAATAAGAAAGATAAGTGTGATAAAGGTGAATACGGAGTATAATATAATAAGAGAACTGCCGTTTTCGTTTAAGAGGGACGAGGATGCCATCGCTGTAGAACTTCAATAGAGAATCCCGGTACCTGTAGAATGACGATATCGGTGTGACGGTGCACGAAGTATTTGAAATACGAATGAAGTGGTAATTAATAAAGAAATACGCATTACCTGTGTTGAGTGAACGGAAGACCGTCGGCCAAGATAATACCCCGGACTCCAATCCGATTGCTATGAATATCATTATAGGGGTTGGTTGGTGGAGCAGAGGTTGCAACATCGCTTACCTCGCCATCTCACCACATTCAGAGGCTAGCTTCCTGTAGGTATGTGGGATTTGAAAATCCCACATCGCAACAAATCACTGCAAAAAAACGGATCAAGATCAAGTATAGTCAACGCAAGAGAATGAAAGGAGGGGAGCGGAAAACGCCGCCCTCAATCTACTCGCTATTCATAGCTGGCGACTTTCAAGACTCACTGCGTACTATTGTTTGGTGCAATCGATATAGGTTGTGGGAGACATAAACATAATACAGATATGGGCGGGCGTTGCTGGCGAGCTGTCTATTTTTGTCATATGGCAAAACTATTGGTAGAAACCGCAACACATGTACAAGACTACCGACTTCGGAGGAGGCTGAACACCGTATTATCTAGCCAATACGTGCCTTTATTGTCCAACTGAAACAACGAGACTCTCGGAGCAAGAAGGTCACTAGGTATCAAAAGTTCTTGGAAGACTCATAAAGTGTGGTTATCCCCATCCTCAAGGAATGCATATGTCAAGCCCTCACAGGGGTGCAGTAAAACTCTTGTTCCTAGCCCTTTAGGCATGCTGTTAGAGAAACCTTCGGTCACAGCGCCACTCAGCACAAAGGATTTACGCGAGTTATGTAATGCAACACACCACTTTCGGTATGGACGGCTGTTTACGTACGTCAACTCCGGCTCCAAGATATCTTGCTTGGTGACCATCCCAACCTTCAACTCCGCTGATACTTCAGGGGCGCCGGTTTTCAGGGTCAGAAAGGTCCCCGTTGCTAGTGTTTCGGGCAAACCTTACAAGTTCAACGAATACCAGTATCTCTCAGTGAAAAAAGATGATCGAAGTAGCCTAGCCTGTATGCTGCGAGCTGGTTTTATTGCACGAAAGCTATTGAACTCACCTGGTCAATATTCTAGACGATATATGAACCCTCTCATAAGGGTTGGATGTGTTAAATTGAGGATTCTAGTCATCTCGTAATCATTAGAAGGTATAGAGGTGCAGATCACTGTAATTGTTTCATTGTTGTTCTCTGACTTTGCATCGAAGTACCTAGGCTAGTAGGAATAATTATGGCGTCACTAGATTGCGGCTCATGCACAGACAAAAGATCTTGACCTCTAGCAGATGCTTAATTTATTTCAGACTTTAAAGGAAATTTGTGACGGAGGAAAAACGGCAATGTTAATGCTGTGGTATTACGGTATATGTACGCAACAGAAATATTATTGCGTTCAATTATATCCCACCTAGAAAGCCTGAATAGACTGTTGCATCGTAGAATAAATACCCCGCACTTGATAGACAACGGTCCATTATCTGTAACCAAGGCTAGACCTATTCTGGAAGATCCCCCACGTCGGTTGGCATTAGGTCTAATGTATAAGGAAAGTGGGGCATTGAGTGGAAATGGCTGGGAGTTTAAAAAAAGAACAGTCAGATCACCAAGGCCAAAAGCTAAAAGTTAGGTTAAAGGTGCCTTATACTGCTAATAAATGCACAGTTAATCTTCGGTACAAAAATAGAGATTATAACTCAGTGAAAGGTATTACTCCGTTCAATGAATCTTTCAACCTTTGATTAAATAGCTGCAGGGGTGATGGCTTACACAAGTACATATGTAGCCAAATTGCTGAACCAGGGCTTTTACGTCTGTTAATAATAACTGTACCTAGCTTGCGGCCGACTGTATATTTAGATCAACATCCAGCTCTTGTCTGGCTTAGCTCATCGTCTACGGATACCAAAACGTCGTCTGCTAGTATTAGAACCAGGGCGGAAACATCAAAGAACATATGAGACTTAAAACTCTAAGTAACTTCCCTATGGTTGACGTGGTTTGATAGCCCGCCTTGTCATAGTGTGGGCTAACAGATTCACTTTTTCGAGGCCGAAAGGGGAAATCAACCAAATCTATTTTTAAGTTTAATGTACCGGTATAAGTTCTAGATAACTAGGTAATTTTGAGTGCTAGGTCACGTTCTAGCGTACCAAATACCGGATTACCTGATCGATCCGACTAGTCGGGTCGATCCGGGGATCCCTGCACTTCTCTTATGATCCACCGGTTGGTGACAGGAAATTACGGATACGGAAGGGAATAAAGGGTACATTACAATAGACGGCCATGGCGAGGGAAGCAAGGCAATTGCAGAAAGCAGCTAAATTTGTTACTTTTAAGATAGGGGTGTGCGTTCAATTAGGGCCCGTAGTGAGGCGGTCTGTAGCGGACCGGGCCAGCTTAGCGAGCGGCCCGCAACGCGTAGGTGGCCTAGGCGCGTTCTAGATTACTTGTATTCTTACAAGTTCATTAGCGAAGCAAACAATTATTAGCGTTTCATCTGCTGTAACCTGTAAGAAACATCTTAGGTTCAGTACTGAACTCTATTGCACTCGATTCCATCTTTAATTAATTCGTAGCATCCTACGACCGGAACACCACTGGACCTTTCATAGTTCTTTTGATCCTTCATTGGGGTACAATCACCAATACCGCATCCTGGTACTCATGAGAGTACTTGCACTGCTTGACAATCGAGAAACCGGCCTCGTTCAGGAACCGTTTCCAGTCCTCTTCCGACCGTTCTCTCGCCGCCTGGGTTGTCATCATGGTCATATCCATCAGAGCAGCGGTCGGGGGTGAGCAGTATTCAGAAAGCACGATTTCATCAATGAGAATCACCGAATTCTCCGTCATACTCACCTTGATAGCATCGAGGATCTTGCGACAGTCCTCGTCTATGAAATTGTGGAGGATATTGCGGAGGTAGTACGCTCTAGCTCCTATAAATCGAGTGACCGTTAGATTAAGCGACTGGGAGTGGTTAAGCAGGGAATTTGCTCTTCAACTTACCCTTTACAACCTGCGGGGTGAAGAAATCGTGAGCCTGCACCTCGATGCCGCTGTCTTTGAAGCCCGGGAGTGGACCGGATTCTACCTGTGCAGTAATCTGCGGAAGATCTTGAAGAATCACACGCCCCGGCAATGCAGGGTATCTCTGTCGAAATGCGATGCACTGCTGTCCGAACCCACCTCCGACATCGACAAGCAAGGGTGTCGAATCGTCGGTGTTTTTGGCAAATTCGTGCTCGAAGTCAATTGCATCCAGAAAGCTAGGCAGTCCGTCGCGATGCACAGCCATCCATTGACCGGTAACTTGTGCGAGCTCCGGATGGCTTTGCAGCCACATCCATGGCGGCTCCTTCGTCTGCCGTGCGATGTTCCACGCACACAGGCTCGGGTCAAGAACCTTCTCATAATTGGCCTCGTGCAGAAACTGAGGGACTGCCAGGAAAGACTCGCTCAGGACTTTATAGCTTTGCTCATTGTCAGCTTACAATAGTGTGCAATTGAGTCTTATTGGCCCTTACTAGAAGCTGACCCCGATGGTGCAAATGGGGGCCGTCAGATTCTTGGTTGTCTGGGATGGGCTGAATCTATCTACCCCTGCTTGGGATACCATACCAAGAGCCTGGTAATAGCGTAGAAGACGCTCTAGAGAAGGCTCATTAGTATAGTAGAGAAACTGCGGCTTAGTATAACCTACTCATAAGCCCAATATCGACATTAGTCCTTCGAGCAAGATCAACGCTCGAAATTCCTTCGTCGCCCGCTTCGGCGACAAGCCTGAAGATACCTCTATCAATGCCGACATGGGCAAGTGAGCCCTGCAGGGGCTAATTCAATGTGGATTGAGTATTAGCACTTCGTGAAACGCTGAGACGAAACTCACTGACGCACCGACTCGATGGACGGTGTCGTGGGGTACTTCAAAAGCCAGCGACAGCTTCAACCCAGCTTCCCTTAGACGGTGACGAACGGATTCGTCGACATCCTGAACGCGGTTCTGAACCCCGTTAATGATGGAATCGATCTGCTGTTCTAGAGCTTGAGCTGTGGAAGAACTTATTGATTCCATTTTAAGACAGATGAATAGTGATATGAGTTGTAAAGTGAGGGGAGTAGTGATGGTGAGGGTATTTGGTGTAGCAAGGCACAGGGTGCGTAGTCCTAGTCATTACCACGGGCACGGTACTCACTTTTAAGTAGGTATGATGACGAATCGGCTGTGCCGGCAGTGCTGAATATTCTAAGTGTTGTGATTATTTAGGAGTACGGGTAAGTAGTTCATCTGTGCTCTGTTTTACTGAAGATTCCACACTATTATTCATTATGCTAAGCATATTCGACAATCGTAGGCTACCCAGTCCCAACACAACTCTACGTCTGGGTTCATTGGACCCTTTGTGGACTGTACATGTTTATGCAGCCGGCTGCAACCCCTCATTCCTTCTCTCTCATTGACCCCTCACTTCCTAAAATGAGGTCTCACATCTCGACAATTTGGCCCCTTTGTCTGTTCGCGTCAGTACTACGTTAGCTGCGTACTTACGCCGCTTATCTCTATTTATAGCAAACGAGGACGTGGCTAGCTAGTTGCTGAGTAGTTAGTCTTGTTGCTCTGAAATATGTTCTATTCACAGCGTCAATAGTCTTGGAGAGAACTTAGTGCTAATATTAGGTAGTTCATTTCTAGACCTAAGGAACAACTATCATCTACATGTCCCGGATTCTTCAGGAATGGCCATTCGGAAGGGCTAGACGATCTGGATGAAATGCTTCCGGAGAGAGATACGAAGTAATATCCATCTCTCCTGACCGCTTGAACATGCAACTCAAGTATGTCTGCATGCCTGTGCGTTTGTCCAACCGCCGATGTTGGCAGATTCTATCGAGCATGGAGAGGTACTGCTCGCAGAACACGCCTCGCCCCTTAGATCGCATCCACGATGTGACACCATGGGCAAGGCTCAGATCATCGCGTGCATATCTCCTTACAAGTAAATAATACTTAACCTGCGGCCTTTCCGCACCGATAGCAATGTCAAAATAGTACATCGAGCCCCTGAGTAGGATAGAAAAGTCTGCGAAGCTCTCACTGTTGGGGGGCTTATGGTTGGGATATGGCAGCTCCTCCGACTCCGGGAAATCCGCGGGTAGGGACAATGCGGACAGCACAAGCTCGCGGAGGTCTCTCAGTTGCGAATCTTGCACTTCTAAACGGCCCCCAAGTGTCATGACGTGGCGCACGAATGAGAAGCTCGTGTAAGGCGCATGAAAGTAAAGCTTGATGCGGGACTGCGACGGGTCTATACTGTTATCAATCCCGACCATGCTACAGATAGTAAGGCAGTTAGAGACTGATTAGTATTCGACGGAAAGTATCGAGGCATGGGACGTTCAAGGGACTACTTACAAGGGAGTGAGTGAGTTGCCTCTGGCATCATTACGGAGGAAATCCCACAACATGGCACGGGCTTTGTTCTCCGGGTCCAGTTCGGCAAGCGACCGTTCCCAGAGATCAAGCGGGATTATAGGCTCAACTCTCCCAAGCTTGCGAGGCATAAAGTAGGTCTTGAACGTGTAGCCGGAGCGCGCGAGCTCCGGAGCCATCATGATGGTCGTGCGGGCGGCGGCGCCGGAGGCCACCTCCTCGGCGAATTTGGAGTTATCATGGTCGAATAGAGTTGCCCCGAAGTGATCCACCAAGCGTAGACCGACAGATGGGTCTGCTGAGCGGAGCCGGCGTAGGAAATGTCGTGTGGCCTGCTGGTTCAGTGGGTCATCGTTCCCGCCTGAGAGTTCGTTGATCCCCTCGATGCAATACCGGATCTCCGGCTCCCCGCCGGCCATGTTCCACTTCCACGAGTATTCAATTGGCGTTCCGTCATCGCCGAGTGGAACACACCTCCACTGCACTGAGCCATCGGGATTTGGTGCAGGGCCTAAGTAGGGAATCTAGTCGCGCAACCATGTCAGACAATTAGAGAGATCTCCAAATAGAACCCAGGTAGGACGCGCACGCAACTCACAATCCAATTGTAATAAAATAGCAGGGCCTCGAATTGTTTTTCGACAGGGTAGTCTGCCGATTCGACCATTGCGGCCAAATGCGGCCCGGTGAGCTTCCACCAGTAATCATGGGCAGGAGTTGATGGTGTAAGCCATCGCGAAGCCGATGCCCAGACCCGTGAGGACTCCTTCATCTTCGACAGATCCGTTACGTTCGCTATTACCAACAACGGCTGCTCGCTATGCATAGCATTGCCATGATGCCCGAGCTATGCAACTTCGCCATATTATATACCGAAATAGCGCGCTCTAGCCAATCGAGAATGCATTCGTCAAGGAGTCGTCATCGATAGCACACACAACTCCGGACTGCCCTGACAATCTAGGCTGTCTCTAACAGCTCGGTTCGCAAAGATCCTCCGCCATTTCTTCTCATCTGAAGAGGCAATCAACCCAATGAACAGCACCAGCACCGACTTCGTCCTCACTCCGGAGGCGGCATGCAGAGAGGCGGCGCAGGCTGTACTCCTCCTTTTTATTGACACCTGCAACCTGCATTGACGGCAAATAATCCTGGGATATAGCTTTTAAGGTTGCAGCATGTAACACGCAAGGAGACGTGTAGCGATGCAGCATCATGAAGCGGCCGGCAAAGTGATGTTACCGGAAGTAACGGCATGTATAGAACTTCTTACACGCAGCCCTAAAACCCCAGAATGTAACATTATTGGCTATGGTGCCAAGGCACGCAGACTCTGCATTGCAGGGTCTCATTAGCTCCTAGAATACACGCATACTGATAGCTTCTGGTTGCATTAATGGATGCCTAGTGCGATTAAACCTTCCAATTTAAGGAGCCGTGCTGCGTGGAAGCCACACAGCACCTCCATTCTACCCGACTTCATCTTAGTCGGGACCAGATCGTCAAGGTTGTGGTATTCGGCGGTTGTAAAATATGTGATAAAGCGTTAAGGAGAACTAGCCAAGCTCCTAGTCGCCTGCGCCTCCTACCGGCAGCTTCAAGTCAGCCATTGCGTGGCATCTTATTTGTAGCTAATCCTGTTAGTTGTTGGGAGCCCCTTTGGCAGGGAAAGAAAGGATAGTGTAGTCCGAATGGGCCGAGACTCCTGTTCTCAGTCCCCTTATGTTAAAATGCTGTATTAACTAAGACTAGATTGTTTGGAAAATGCAATGGGATAAATGATAATTGAGTTAAAGTAGTTATTTGCATGCCCTCGCTAAACCTCAATTATTCAAGACTCTCGCCGAATACTAGTCAACTGTGTTTTAAGGATGTACTTCCTCATTTCGTTCCTGCTAGTCTTCCTCGTTTGGAGACTTACGCGTCTCGGCCGTCGGCCCGGGGATCTCCCTCCAGGACCCCCAACTTTACCTATCTTGGGGAATTTACACCAGGTAAGAGTCCCTCATTATCATCAACCATATAGGGAATACAGATAGTTCGTAGTTAACAGCCCAAAGATTCCCCAGCGAGATGTTCATATAACGTTTCAGAAATGGGCAAAGGAGTTTGGCCCTGTCTATAGCCTGATGCTTGGAAGCAAGGTCATGGTTGTTCTATCGAGTGACCAAGCTGTCAAAGACCTCCTAGATAAGCGAAGTGCCATATACAGCGACCGAATGGACCTGTACATGAGCCAAACTCTCGCTAGCGGTGGGCTGAGAATCCTTCTCATGGTATGTTTGATCCTACTACGTATTGATTGGTCTCTCCGTTCTTGGCTGACTTGGAGTGCTTCACTAGAGGTATGGACAGTCTTGGAGAATGGTTGGTGCTCCGACGACCGTCCAAGAGATGCCACTGTTGACAGCCTACAGGTTCGGCGAATTATGCACCGTCTTCTGAACATGCACGCGGCGGAGTCTTTCAAGCCTTATCAGTTATTAGAGAGTCAACAAATGATGTTTGATATTCTTAACGAACCAGAGAAATTTATGCAGCATTTCCGTCGTTATGCAAATTCCCTTATCAGTACAACTACATTTGGGTATGGAGCGCATCTTTCCTTATCGTCGTATTACAGCTGACTTTGAAAGATGTCGTGTTCCTACATACGAAGACCCTTACTTCAAGGAACTTTTCGATATTTTTGGTAGATTTGTTTTAATTGCTCAGACCGGGACTGCAGGACTGCTTGATTACATGCCTGCCTTACGAGCCCTCCCGTCTTGGATACTCCCATCGAAACGGCGGGCCAAAGCACACCATCAACAAGAGAAAGCGCTTTACAGGTATCATTGGGATGCTGCAAAGGCAATGATTTCGTCCTCGCCTAACCCTAACCCTTGTTTTAGCATCGGTCTTCTTGCGGAGCAGAAGGAATTGGGGTTTGACGACGATTTCGCTTCGTACATCACGGGAACCCTCCTTGAGGCCGGAAGCGACACTACTGCAAATACGCTATTAGGATTTGTGTGTGCCATGCTAGTATTCCCTGAAGTGCAGCATCGCGCGAGAGCTGAGGTTGATAGGGTGGTGGGGCTACATCGGATGCCTCTGCCCGATGATGAGCCCAAGATGCAGTATATCCGTGGCTGTGTCAAGGAGTCAGTCCGCTGGATGCCAACCACTATTCTCGGCGCAATTCCGCATGCTGTTATTAAAGATGACTACTACATGGGCTTTAGAATACCAGCGGGAGCGGGGGTGCTTAACAACGTGTATGCGATTCACAACGATCCTTCTCGTTATCCGCATCCTGAGCGCTTCGATCCGGACCGCTTCAAAGATGATCAACAGTCATTTTTCGACGCAGCTATGAATCCGGATGTCTCGAAACGAGACCATTTCGCATTCGGTGCGGGGCGGCGGATCTGTCCGGGCATACATATAGCTGAAAAAAGCCTCTTCTTGACGATTGCTAGACTGCTATGGGCATTCGAGTTCAGAAGGCCAGTTGATAGCAATGGGAGCGAAATTGTACCCGACCCTACTCAGGTGACTCAGGGGTTTGTGTGTGCACCATTACCCTTCAGGGCCATTATCTCACCTCGGGATCCAGCCCGTGCAGAAATCATTCGCAAGGAGTGGCGGGATGCCAAAGACAAGAACCTGGTGGTATCAATGCAGTGGAAGAAGTTTCCGATCAATAGTGTAGAAGCAGTTTCCAATCAATAACTGCGAGCGGGCTCGGATACCATGTCACCTTAGCGAGTGTCATCCGAAGGAGCTGTAAGATTTAGGACAAGTGGTTACGTAGTTCCATGTTCCTTAGTTCTGAATACCACCCTCGTCGCTGTATCTATGCCGTTCAGTCCAGAGCTGCAAAGCCCTAAAATCCCGACATTGATGAGTTGATCCCCACCCTGTCACACCCCCAATTGACTCATTCCTAGCTTCTAGAGTAGGGTCTGCCGAGCACATAAGCGCTTGTCGGATGTAGTCGAAACAGTGTTGCATGTGGCTAGTATGTGAGGTGCGCCCAAAAGGATCGGCAGACGCAGAGTCGGATTTACTAAGCCTAAAATCCACCGCTGCGTAGTATCCATGCCGAAGCATGTCCTAGAGAAGACCATTAGTAGCGTTGCATTGCGTTCTGACCTCGGGCATCCTCCAACGAGCTCTTCTTACCAGGCAGTGCAATTGGTGGAACGCTGATACGCAGTAACGACCCTGGTGACCAGACATATTGACTTCTACGAATCCTCGACCCTCTAATATCCAAGAATAGTGAGCATAGCGCGTACGCAATGGAACGTAAGATACTCACTTGGAATCAACGCTTCCCAGGCCGCATTAGAGGAGGTAGTTGGTGCGCCTGCGTATAGCGGCTCTTCTTGGAATAGTTTCGATATGGTTGATGCAGGAGACATCATTGTTTCTTTCGACTATGATTAGGTCTTAATTGATACGAGGTCTAGATAGCCACCAACGCACCTTGGCTACTAGGATCTTCTAAAAACGGTATCCCGTGTAGGACTGAGCTGTGCCAGAAATACCCAGATCCAAACCCAACAAAGAACGAGAGCGAGATAACGGCGAGAAAGATGAGTCTTGCTGAGTAGGCTCGGCGTGATTGAGATTTCCAAAAGGTGGATGATTCCATGTCGTCCACACACGAAACTTGGCAGCTGCCGCTGGACATATTGACTGTCGCTAGAAGAAAAGAGGCTCGGAAATGGCTTAGACAAGAGAGCCACGAAATATGGTTGACGCAGAGAAGTTTAGAACCGAGGGAGGTGCGTAAACCCCTCACGACCACCTTTGAATAGAGAAAATCACCGTGCCTCGATGCGGCGTATTCTACTCCAATCAATTTTCTCCAAGTGGTATCTAAATAGTGATGGTATATGGCGGATCAAGTGAACTAAATGACTTGGCGATCTGCAATAGAAATGGCCGCGGTGGTATCGTGCGCCAGCGCTGAGGTACACACCTAAACCTGACGGAGACACGACTGGCTAAATCAGCCGACGAAGTTGTCACGAACAGCATAGAAACTCCTGCATGGCCTAGGGCCTGCATACCGAATGCGATGTGATAAGGCAGTCATGTTCTACCTGGTGATCAGCAACATGATACGCCGCGAGCACGCAGGTGGTGATAGATATTTATGCATGCAGAGGTGAATAGCGCCCATGCTAGAACTGGAAACCTGAACGGACACAATGATAAAAGACATAGTGTGTTATTAATGAAAATGTAAAACCGGCTGCGAGCGTCGGGCATCTCACAATATTATATCGGCTGAATCTCACAGAGTTCCCTTTCTCACAGCGACAGCAGTCTATCTCCAGAGTGTAGCATCATTCTTGGATAAACCTCATCATAACCAACGACATGCGCCGGGCTTTTACTTCGTTAGTGCTCTCCGCCTTGGTTGGGTATACACTGGGTATTCCAGTGGCTCCACGGGGTATGTCTCCTATCCTTGTCAGCTCGTGATAGGTATTGACCTTGGTTGTAGAAGAGTCTACCAACTGGTACACTGATTCCGCATCTGGAATCGCTGATGCCCTCAACCCTCGCGATGCAGACACGGATTGGTATACCGATTCCGCCTCTGGGATAGCTGATACCATCGAGTCCCGTGACCAGGACACGAACTGGTATACCGATTCAGCATCAGGTGTTGCCGAGTCTCTTGACAAGAGGACCAGTCCCGCGGCTCAGAAAAAGGAAGCGTATGAAAGGTCTCTTAGAGAACGCATTTATAACAACATGCGAACAGAGCCCTTACGTGAAAGCTCCGAGAGAGGTAAGGCATTCTTCGAGTTTACCCCAAAGCCTCGGCATGATCTCGTCGATCGTTGGCACGTCCCAGGCGAGCTTCGCGAGAGGTTTGATACTACTCGATCGGATGCTGAACGCGTCAGCATATTAAACTACTATTTGATGGTCACCGGGCGCGAGCCCAGATCTGCGGCAGAGCTGGGCTTCACACCAACATTTGATGCGCCTGGACTTACCGAGACCAACGAAGTTGGGTATGGATATGCATTTGCTGGTCAACACCAGTACCACTGCGTTAACTTCGTCGCCGATGCCATAGACGTGGGCAAAGACAACCTAAACGACTTTTATCTCAAGCATACCATTCACTGCTTGGGTCTCATGAAGTGGCTGTCGCCGCAGTTGACCATGAAGCAACCTACGAGCTACCTGCTGCCTGCTGCAAACGAAAGACTTATAAAGCATTATCCCCAAACCAATAAGGACATATGAGAAAATAGGAAAGGATACCATGACTGTTCCGATTTATGAAGAACCTCAGGAGCGTCACGGGCGGTCCTCCTATTTAGCTTCGTTACTGAGTAGTAATTCATTCTTCCTCTGCCTCCCCCTTTTTGAAACAACTAAAAAGATGCCTTAGCTGGCTCAATATTCTTTCCCCTAATTTGAACAGCCGCTGCGCCCTTCCCTTTGACATTCAGTTCCAACTTCTCATGCGGCCAGAGCGTGACGTAATTGTCGGACCAAAATACCGGTAATACATCTTCGCCAGCTTGGTCTACAAGATTTAGGGCGATAAAAAATGCCGGGACGGCAGATTTATTTTCGAGGGTGATAGTGCCGAGCTCCCCAGACTTAGAAATCTCAGTAGACACAACCACCTTTGCACTTTGTAGCTTGTTCAGAGCCGTGTAGTCTGCGTATTTCGTAACAGGAGTGGCGATCCAATCAGAATCCTCCCAATCCAGAACATCTAGACCCTTTGACAACCAGTAAACGTTTCGGCTAAGAGTGGCCTTGGCATTCGATAACGTGATGCGTAGGAACACTACATCAGTTATGGACTTCAAAGGAGCCGATAGATCAAGTACATTGCGGCTTGTATTCGGCTCAGTTTCAACGGGTTTTGTGGTTGTATAAAGTGTCCTCCCATCCTTGTCGATTACGTCCACTGTAATAGTCCTTGACCCCGTTCTGTCAATAGAATGATTGATCAAATAGACCGCCTTTCTGAGATAATCATAGGCAACATGTTCTATTCTTGCTCCAACCTTAGCGCCAAAATAGGAGCCAGCCGGATGAAAGTAATAGTCGAATAGATTCCAATGTAGGCTCGGCCACGCATTATTAAGCATCCAGTATATCAGCCCGGTGGCTGGTCTCTCTTTACTCCAAAAGGCTGATACACCTTCAAATTGTGATCGAGTCGCTTCATAGTCCATCATCTGAGCCTTTAGCAGATAATCGTCTAGAGAGATAGGAGCACCGTAGCGTCCCCACAGGGCATTATTATAAATCTTACGATCATAAAACGATGACACGTTCGTAGACATATGGTAGAGTCCCTTGTTTGGGTTTTTCCAGAGGTCATCCATATCCCCCTTAGTGAGGAATTTAGTCAAGCTGCTTAGCTCTGGAGTTCCGACTCCAGCACCAAGCTCGGATCCAAACCCGAAGGCCGCTCCAAGTCGGTCTTCTGAGGGCTCGACATCGTACCAATAATTAGGCGGAGTCCAGTCGTAAGGGCCATCCATTTTCATCCCCGAAGGCCCGAGAATTTCAGGATAGCTTCGCTTTGAAGCAGAAGCGAGAATTGGTATTTGCCAACCCGACTCTTTAATGGCGGAGTCACTACATGATCAACGTCAGTCATTATCATCCTGGATCATCCTGGACCTATTACGAGTGCGAGTGGCTGAGAGATAACTCTAGCGGGGATAAATTGACATGAAAGTCACTCACTATAAACCTGCGGCGCGGTTGTTCGGCCAGTAATCACTCCCGACTAGATACGCCAGCATACTTGGATGATTTTGGTGCATGAGGGCCTCGTGCTTCATGCTCGCATTTGCGATGACGTAGTCCTTCTCCGTCCACTCTACCCTCACAGACAAGTCCTCATTATAGGACCATGCTTCCCACTTGTCACAGCATTCCCAACCTGCCATGACCATCAAGCCTAGTTGGTCAGCGATCTTGTACAGCTCTGGCTGCTCGTTCTTTCCCTCGAGTCTGATTGTGTTGCCACCGAGATCTAGGGTTAATTGGGCTTGCTTGGTAAACTTCTCGCTGTCCCAGCGAAGGAACATGTCAGCCGAGTAGCCTCCACCGATGACCTGGAAAGGGAGCCCGTTAACATAGAAGATGGTGTCGTTATGTGAATTCACTTTCGATGTAACCTGACGGACACCGAATGTGTCATTTACCACATCAGACAAGTCTCCATCTACTGACACTGATACTTGGCCGGTATATAGAGGTTGTTTGCCCCATTGCTTCGGCCACCAGATATCGGGGTTCTTCAAAGTAGTCGACAGGATCACCTCTTTGGATTGTAATGCGCCTAGCTTTATGGTCTGCGTCCGGGTATAGCTTTGTCCTCGTTCCGAGGTCACTGTAGCTTTTAGGTCAACGGTAACCTCACGCGTTTCCAAATTTCTAGCTGTTGATTTGAAAATGACCTGCGCAGTGGAGTCGTCCTCTGGTAGGTTGGTCTCGGTCATTACTCGTAAAGCCGCTAAAGCCACAGAACCTGTTTGCTTCAATTCAATATTCCGCCAAATGCCTGTTCCGTTGTCCGGGGGATATGGGTTCCAATCGACGAACCCTATGGCAAGGTCATAGTTGTAATTTGTTGGATGAACTCGTACGAGCAGGGTGTTCTTCTTATCTACGAGTTTCGAGACGTCGTACTCATGACCACCATAGGCGCCAGCCTGCGTCAAGTTGCTAGCCACCTGTTCCCCGTTGATAAATATGTCGCCCTTGGAAGTAATGCCGTGCGTATGCAGAAAATAGTGCGTATTGGGTTTTGGGTCAAGACTGAACTCGTTTCGATACATCCATGGCACATTGAATTGGCTAGCATCGAACTTCTTGAGGTTTTCTGAATAAAACAAGTCATCTTCACGGTATACACCTGCTTGTAGCAGGCATCCCATCAGAGTACATCTCGAGCTGTTGATATGATACCATGACGATGTATTAAGACCAGCTTTAGATAAGGCTTGAAGATTGTTGCCAGTCCTCGCAGAGCTTTGGATATTCCATGATGGTATGATTGCTGAATCACCCGGCTTCGAAAGTAGCGAAGCAGCTAGGGCAGATTCAACTCCCAGTAATAGCCAAAATAGGTGGTGTCCTTTCATGATAGGCCTAAGGAGTATGCCAACTTCGACGAACCATCTATCATTGAGCGGGGAAAGGGCATTAAATGCTGCAGGGAGAAGCAGCTAGCTCTCCGTGACATGGCGAGGCAAACCATCACGTTTATGAAAGTAGACTTATTAGAGCATTGAAGTTACCCCAGACTGGCAGGTTACGCTGGAAAGTGGGACCTGCAAGCTACTTAGTACAGTACAAAATCGGTAGCATCTCCTGTTGCTGATTAAAAACGGATATTACCTATTAGGCAGTTTAATTAATTGGTACCATGTAGCATCTGCACAAGGTTGATCATTGGAGGTTGGCAAGAGGGCGATCGGTTCTGCGACAAAGTATTACAGCAGCATACCTAAGCTAATAAGCTAAGGAGCGGGTAAAGAGCGCCCCTTTGGTGCCGATATAGATTAGGCGATGCAATGTGCCTGCGCTATTCTGCAAACGGGAACTCTTGGCTAAGCCTGGGCCCTTTGGGTACCTCACTGTTGCTAGATGTGCATATTGCAATGCCATCACATAGAGCTACTTGGAATCGGAAAGCAGTATGAAGACGATGTCATCTCAGCTATCGTGGTCACACACACACGGTGCTATCGTGAAGTTAATGAAACTCTCTCTCTGTGGATGTCACGTTACTGCTGCTACGGTAACAGCGTCACCAATGCACCGGCCATTCTAGACTCGTCTCCAACTAGTTCATCTCTTTTGAGCAGTTCATCTGACTCTTGGCGGAAGGTTTGTATTGAGGGAATGTAAAATAGATAAGTTGTCTCAGGCCTGAGACAATGACATGTTGATATGACGTATTTGGACGACCTGGGAAGTTGAATATCCTTATAGATAGACGGACTAGCGTTATGTATGAAAATTCAAGATTAAAGTTATGTTGCAATATTAATATGTGCTAGCAATCAATTGTTTTCACTCGAACAAAGTGAATGCCCAAGATGTAGATGGATATGAAAGAAAGAAGATACCTCTGACTGAGGTGGCATACCAGAATACATGGTTCACTAGCGCCAGCTGGCACTACGTAATTGCCAATCCCCACCACCCGACCTCTACCTATCTGGGAGGAGTTCTTTCCCCAGGTTTTCTCAAGGATCCACAGGTGATTCAAGTGCCCCAAGCTCCTCCGAACTTTTCGATAAGCAACTAAGGCAGCTTTCCCAGCACAGAGCACACGACGTCAAGCTTTCAACAGCCCGCCGTTGACGACGGGGAATTATCCACTCCACCACAGTACAACTTTATAATTCACGAGGAAAGCAACACAACAGAGCACAAGTTGTCATTAGGGGCGCCACCAATCTTACAATTGAGAAACGGCCTCGAATGACATAATGTTGACCCCAACGACAACCGCCGCCGCAGCGCGATTCGCCTCGCTCGGCAGTCGAGCCCTCCATCTTCAAACGGCCTTCGCACGAGGAGCGAACTGCCCATACTCATCGTCGTCCTCGCCGCTCATATCCCTAGTACGAAAGCCCTGTACCACCACCCGTGTGCCATCACGCCAGATCTCGACCAGGATCACCTTCCAGATTGCCCCGCGAAAGCAGCCCACACCCCTCCAATGCCAGTTCGCGGGCCGCCGAAATGCCACCACCGCTTCCACATCTGGCTCCGCAGCAAGCTCGCCGTCCCCCTCCCTGCCGAAACTCGACTGGAATAGCTTCTTCCAGCTACGAAAGACACGGCGACGGATCCAACTTGCTAGCAGCATAGTGACCATGGCGATAGGCGGCACAGGTGGCGCGATATTGCTCATCAACATGAACATGGACTGGCTCCTTAGCAAAGTTCCCATGGATCCCATCTTCGCTCTCGGCATCATCACGCTGAGCTTTGCTGGCCTGGGTTGGTTGGCTGGTCCTAGTCTTGGCTCTGCCATCTTCTACACGCTCAAGCGCGGCGTAAAGCGGCCCATGGCTATAAAAGAGTCCGAGTTCTTCAACCGCATCAAGAAGAACCGC
>JAPESX010000267.1:0-21761 GCA_029590615.1 Nemania bipapillata | reverse complement strand
CTACCAGCTGCGGCAGCGCGAGGCGAAGGTCGATAAGAAGGAGGGCGAGGGCGTGGTGGAGGCGAAGAAGATTGCGCTGTGAGTCCCCCTCTTCTCTCCTNATTTCCCCTTTGATGAATTACTCTCTCTAGTTTAGACCTCTGTCATGTGTGGATTTGCCGGATCAAGGACTGACGTTTGGAAAACCTATATAGTGAGCGCTACGCCAGCCAGCTTCAGCTCGTGTCCGACCTCTGCGACCTCACGGCGCCGACGTCCGCCCTCGGCTGGACTAAGTTCGACGATGGCTTCGTCGGTCTCGCGGGTACCGTGAGCAGTCTGATCGGCATATATAACCAGTGGAAGAAGACCGCATAAAGCGGTTAGGTGATGATGAGGGGTGCTCGGACTTGTGTGAGTCGCTGGTCACGCTAAGATCATCTAGGAATTGAGAGACGGAGGCCATCATGAGTTACCTCTAGTAGTGGTGATATTTTCTCTGATACCCGGATATACCACAATTAGCAGTCAGTTGCGGGGAGAGGGTGTCATATCCTTTTCCTAGGCATGCACTGGCAAATAGGCACAGTTTGTCTCTAGTCTCATCCCGTATATGCTGGGGATAGTGGGTTTTGAGCGCAGGAAAGGGTTAAAAGCGGGCACGGGGAGAGGCGACCATGTATGTATAAAACCAGGGAGGAATATGTCGCTAGGCCCACGGTCGTCTGTCTATCTAGCTGCTGGAATTGGGATTTTATTTGTTTACGCTTGAAGATGCGGGTTTGTTGAAGCGGTCAGCCATCGCATAAGGCTATAGGTATTCTCCACGAATTGATCTTTTTTTGGAACAAGTTTTATACGTAGTGTCTAGATCCCAGATCATCGTGGCTCATTCCACATGCTTAACAATTTCACTTAGGAGTCGGTGGTAATAATAACTACTCTCTAATCCGGTGGCCGATGTGTTTTATCACGCCCTTAAAATAAATGGCATCACCGCTCCTCGTAACGGGGTGAAATGAAGCCGGAACCGTCATGATGCTTTCGTGATCCCTAGAGCAGAAACACTACCAGTCCAGTCTCTGGTCTCCTGGGCACAGATGCTAACAAGCGCCGTATCTGCAACGCCGCCACCTACAACCACGGCGTCTACGACGGCAATCGTAGCGTAGACATCACAAGGCCTGGTGTTCGTGTCACCGATCACCGCCCCAGCTCATGTTTATTTTGTACAAGGAGGGGGGTCCGGGAGGGGTTCAAGGTCTTCAGCAATAACGACGCCGCGGTGGGCTTCAATTTCATGCCTCGCCGAGAAAAATAAAATAAAACTACCCGATCCACGCCCACGCCGTCGCAGTATAGGCTTGAAGATAGACACAGACCTTTTTGTACGATGCCCGTCTGCTAAATCTCGGGCACCGGAAGGAACGGCGTTGGCGGCTTACCATGTCTTATCATCCTGTGCTAGACTCTAGAGTTGTCATAGTCTTAGGGCGACGTTTCGCCCGTTCGCTCAGCCATGCTAGAATTTCCGTCGGGGAGATAGGACAGCTATTTACGGTATACTCGCTTTTGTAAAGCGCCTAATAGTTGGTGTAATTAGGAGTATTTCATGTATGTCTCTGAGTTCCTATGCCTATTTATTTGTACATAGATGCGATAGGAGGAGGTACACTTTGAAAACCTAGTAAAACATTGTTTCGGCTTTATTTGTACATATTCTCGCATTGGACTGTATGTACGTCAGTTAGCTAGCCCTTTGAAGTTACACATTCGAGAGCCACTGGGGCATGGGATGACGTCCTTCTGCATTATGTAGTAATATCTCCGCGTGGTGTTCATGTTGATACGCACTAAGTACGACGGAGTGGACCTATCTAAAAACCTTAGTCTTAGTAGGAATGGGGAAGCCTCGGCGTATCGGCTACGCCGAGTATACCCGGGAAGTACCAACTATGCCATTTGTATGTACAAAATGCTGCGCACGTGTATTCTGTATAGCATTAGCATTGTAGACACTAGATATACCACTACCACCTAAAGCCAAGATTCGCTGACCGTAGTACGCAACTGTAGTTGTTCAATAATATGATCACGAGTATAGAATTGCTACCCATTGATAACAACGTTGCGCATTGGCGGGTGTTTTTGTCATGTTTCTTGGCTACTTATAGCGTACAACATATAGTAGCGCACCTAAGCATCTGCCGAAAAAGCCCCAAGGGAAAAAAAGCTTGACACCAAGCTGCCGGTAGCGCTGAGCTTCAAGTTTTTTTTTCCCTCTCTTTCATCGCTGCATACCTACCCATGTAGGTAGGGAAGGGAGACATATGCTGCGCAGGTATTCGTAGAAGTCAGCACGAGGCCAGTCGGTGACATTTGATAGGCCAGAATACCCAGTACGCATCTACTACCGTCGCACAGAGCAGAAGCTTCGGTAAACAGGATGGTGGTAGTTTATGTAAATGGTCGTATGTCACGAGCCTAGTGCCACTGTGTAGTTGCTCCTTCGCTACCAATCTTGGGTCCATCAACCAACCCTTCTTTGTCGCACTCCTCTTCAGCTCTAGTCCCTCTACTACATACCCACCTTATTTAAACATATGATCAAAGGAATGTCATAGCTCATATCTCACATACCTAGGGCAGTGGTTAGACTGTAGCAACACACAATGCGATTCTCTCTTTTTCGTAAATTTCATACACCATTACAAGATACAGAGTCTGGATTAGTTAGTGGAAAGATCACTGACTACCGTGTATACGTACCTAGTCGACGGGAGCGGCTGAGAATGGAGAGAATCACAAGTTGATCATTGTTCATAGCTGTGCCCCGAGGTAGCATTCCAAGTCGTTTGCCCGTGGTAATTCCATCAGCTGCAACATGCAGACTACTTGTTAGTACATCTTGATAGACAGGGTCCCCGGCCCCAAGTCCCCATCTGTAGGATCACTGCATCTTGTTCTAAGCCCAATTGGGCTATTCTTCATTTCAAGATCAAATAACACGTGCGCCAGAAAAGGAAGAGAATGGTTCGAACGTTTTGTTTTACATCTGTATTGCGAAGCTAAAAAGTGTTAAGAAGTAAACTACATATATAGAATGGGTAATTAAACATATCTATATCCACATCATTACTAATTTAGGTTGTGATGAATATAGTTGTTGACTTTTAACAGCCATGAGTTTACGTAGGTTACATACATACGTCGAGATGCTCGTGCAGATTGGACATGGATCTACGACACTACCCGCTGCACACTACCTGCCTAGGTATCTTCCAGATAGCTCAGATAAACCAACAACAATGTAGTTAGGTAGGTACCTCCCTTGTACGGCTAACCATTGCCTATCTCGCCGGGTGCCACCGCGCGCAGATAGTAGCTGCCGTAGCTAGTGTAAGTAGGTAAGTAGAGTAGGTACGCAGGTAGATACCCAGATCAGACGAGGAAAGTCAATGTAGAAAAAGGCTTCGCGTGCACTTTCTTTCTCACCTCCCCTCCCCTTCCCTCCCTCAAGGCCGAGTCGACTCGACTTCCTCCTCAGCGACGCTTCTCTCAACCTCGTCCCTGGAAATACCAATTTCCTCAACTTACCCTCCTCTTCCTGTCAACCGTCCAAAGACATAAGTTACCGACTCTCCCATCGGTCAACTTCACGTCTTTATTCGGTCTTCCTCTCCTTAACTAGTCCGACAATAGGTACTAGTTCTTAGTATTATATCGTTAGCCAATTACCTAATACTTAGAGAGACTCGTCGTCGTCGATCGACGAGCAGGAGAAGAGATGTTCGGACGCAAGGCCGCCGAGGACGTACCCGCATCGCCCACAGTCAATGACACCGAGGCCTCGGGCGGACCGCCGCCAATCGACCAGAAGCCTTTCATGGACGCTATCTGGCCCGTGCTGGCTTGTGGTGCTGGTCTGTTCTCCGACGGCTACATCAACAACGTGTGTTTATTCCGTTTCCTCGTCTGTTTAGTTACCCTTTTCCCCACCCCGCCCCGATCCCATCCGCTCCCATTCCATTCCATACCGTACCGTTCCGTGCCGATGCCGCCCATCCGCCTCCATTCCGCCCTAACCAGCCAGCTAACACGTACTATTTTATTAGGTTATCGGCTCCGTGAATACAGTCCTCAAACGCCAATATAAGGATGTCTACACATCATCCCACGCCGCTAATGTTGTCTCGGCCATCGCATTCGCCGGAACTGTACGTTCTCCGCCCCTCCCCCCTCACGCTGCGATATCAGATTTGCGATATTCGATGAGAAATTGATGGGATGCATGACTCGCCTAACTCGCTGAACTTGCATGTCTAGGTCGTCGGCCAGCTAGTCTTCGGGTATACTGCCGATCGATGGTCCCGAACGAACTCGCTTCTCGTCTCTACCATCATTCTAATTGTCTTCACGGCTCTCGCTACCGGCTCCTACTACCATGGAGACCCGGTTGGTATGTTCAACATTCTCGCCGCTTGGCGGTTTTTTGTGAGTCGCATTCCCGTCTGGTATACTAGCTAGCGTAAACCGGGGGCTAACTAACTGGACTTGAAGGTTGGTATTGGCATTGGCGGTAAGAAATACAGTAGGAATCCATGATGAGATTCAGACTAACCCTCCATTTAGGCGAGTACCCGGCTGGTAGTGTGAGCTGCGCCGAATCTACTGGCGAGCTCAAGGGCGGCACCCGCAACCGTTGGTTCATCCTATTCACCAACTGCATGATTGACTGGGGGTTTGTTATTGGCGCCTTCGTCCCCTATGTCGTTGCCGCTGCCGCTCAAAACAAGTATTACGGCACCATCTGGCGGACGAGCCTGGGCATCGGTGTCGTCTTCCCGCTGACCCTGTTCGTGCTACGTCTTAAGCTCAAGGAGCCCGAGGAGTTCTCCCGGAATTCGATGAAGAATGCCCGAACGCCCTACTCGCTTGTCATCAAGTTTTACGGCTTCCGTCTGTTCATTGTCAGCTTGATCTGGTTCATCTACGACGTGAGTACCACTTTCTAGGTTCTCAAGCAAGCTAGGAAACTTAACTACCGCATAGTTCTCTGCCTATGCCTTCGGCATTTACTCCAGCTCCATCCTGTCTAATATCTACGGCGATGACGCCCCCCTGACAACCGTGTTCGGATGGAACACAGTCATCAACCTCTTCTACATCCCTGGGACTATGCTCGGAGCCCCTATCAGTGATCGTCTAGGGCCCCGCTACACCTTAATCCTCGGATTCCTCACCCAATCCGTTGTGGGCTTCATTATGGCCGGAACCTACGCTAAGCTATCCCAGCCTAGCGTTATCGGTGCTTTTGTCGTTGTCTACGGCATCTTCCTTAGTCTCGGCGAGCTGGGACCGGGTAACAATATCGGCCTTCTCGCCGCCAAGACCTGCGCCACTGGAGTCCGCGGCCAATACTATGGAATTGCCGCTGCCATCGGCAAGATTGGTGCCTTCGTAGGTGTCTACGTCTTTCCTTACATTGAGGCGGCTGGTGGAACAGACAAGGACACCGCTTATTATCAATACCCGTTCTACGTCAGCTCCAGCCTGTGCATCCTAGCCGCAGCCCTCGCCTTCTTCTTCCTTCCCCATATCGGCCAGGATACAATCACTCACGAGGACGAGAAATTCCGTGAATACTTGACCGCAAACGGGTGGGACGTGCGACAGCTTGGTCTCAAGGTCGGCGAGAGTATCGACTCTCTGCCTCGGGAGACGGAGGAGACAGAGAAGACGGAGAAGATGTAAAGGGGGAGACTTAATTGGTTATCACGGAAGAGGTTGTCATCTACAACAATCCTCGGGCGAGTCTACTAGTCCTACCAGCTTTGTGAGGACTGGCTGTTTTGGGCACTTGGCACTTCGCTGTCTTGTCTAGTATATTCTTATAACGATACCAGGATTAAATTCCATCCAGTTTTGAATAATCACTATTTGTGTCTTCGATCTTCTTTTTGAGCTAGTTGTGTTAGATTATCCTTAGGAGTAGGGATTTTCTCTCTTCCGCTTCAGCCTAGTCGTACGAGTATGGCTCATTCCTAGTTGATGATTTCTACTTGTACGATTGTGAAGTTGCTGCGTATTCCCTCCAAGAGGCTTCTACTATGAGCTGTCTGCGTGGATGGGCAGCTTCTCTCTGTCGCGAACGCATTCGTAAGTCCAGCACGTAAAGTAAGATAAGACATCTACCCTTTAGAAGAACAGCCTTCTTAGGAACACAGCAAAACCTAGATATCATAAAGATGCGACATTTGACACCAGAACCCCTCTCGATTCCCTCTTTATCAACTGCGGGCTAACCCCGAGCTGGAGATAGACCCCGAGACTCGATGTATCTAGTGCTTATCCTACATCCATAGTCGAGAGTGCGATAGTGTGTGCTGTGATAGATAGATAGATTAGACTAGATCAACTAACCTAGGCATATTACACGTCATCGAGTATAGGATAGGATTTGCTGGCTACGTACGTGCTGCAGATACATAGATGCTGGAAAGGATCTGGCGTCGTGAGTGAAATCCCACTAGTGTAATATGAGAGGAGTCAATAGATAAACAGACTGGCAAAGGCAGGAGGTAGATATACAAGATATGGAACGTCGAGATCAGGCATGATGCCAACCCGCCCATCGCAAGGAGCTAGCTTCTATCCCTAAATTTACGCTAAAGCATTCAAAAACTAAATACCTACATAGATTCTATTATGTATTTCAGTACAGGTGTATGCGTGCGCGCACGATCCGTTTATGCCAATAGATAGATATCGCGACCCGATGACGTGACGGACTCTTGAGTAGTTTCTTTTCATAGAATCCTGAATTCACACAACCCAAAAACATTAACCGAGTATAGTAACCTGAAACATTGTCGTTGCTAAACTACACACCTAGTTCGATTTCTACCGGTGGGTTTTTGTTTTAGGTTACATTGCACTGGGTAGGCGAATTTGTACCTGCATAAGCATGCTGTATGTATGCGCTTTGCCTACCGCTTACCAACAGGAAGCCTCCACTCTGCTGCTGGTTCGTCGCCACGCAATGACAAAAGAGATGTTACGGAGAATAGAACGAGAATTTTCATCTACGACAGTTCACTTGGAATTTAATGTTAACAAGATAGTTTAACTTTCTTTTGTATGCGCCGGGGTATGCTATAGAAACAGTTGTCTAGTTAATACGTATGATAAAAATTACAACTCATCGTGAACATCGGGCTCATCGTCATCTCCTGCGCCACCAGCTCCCTGGTACATCTTAGATGTAATGGGGTAGGCAACACCTGAGAGCTTCTCCTTCTGCTCCTCAAAGTCTTCGGTGGTAGCCGTAGCGGCGTTCTCATCGAGCCATTCAGTCGTCTCCTTGACGGCCTCGAGGATCTGTATTTCTTGTTAGTCACCAATTCTGGTAGCCTAGATGCATGGGACTCACGGTTTCCTTATCTTCCTCATCAATCTTGCCACCAAGGCCATCCTCGTCATTGACCTGGTTCTTCAGGTTGAATGCGTAGTTCTCTAGACCATTTCGGGCCTCAATACGCTCACGGGTAGCCTTATCTTCCTCGGCATATTTCTCAGCCTCGGCAACCATGCGGTCGATCTCATCCTGAGTAAGACGACCCTTGTCGTTAGTGATAGTGATGGTCTCCGTCTTGCCAGTTCCCTTGTCCGAGGCAGACACCTTGAGAATTCCGTTGGCGTCAAGCTCGAAGGACACTTCGATCTGGGGAACACCGCGGGGCGCAGGAGGGATGTTGGTCAGCTCGAACTTGCCAAGCAAGTTGTTGTCCTTAGTCATGGATCGCTCGCCTTCGTAGACCTGGATCAGGACGACGGGCTGGTTATCAGCAGCCGTAGAGAAGATCTGGCTCTTGCGGGTAGGGATAGCGGTATTGCGGGGAATAAGCTTAGTCATAACACCACCAGTGGTTTCGATACCTAGAGTCAACGGGTTGACGTCCATGAGGACAACATCTATAGTACCCTCCTCACCGGACAGAACACCGGCTTGAACAGCAGCACCGAAGGCGACAGCCTCATCGGGGTTAATTCCCTTGCTAGCTGTCTTGCCGCCAAAGAATTCCTCAAGAAGCTCCTGGACCTTGGGAATACGAGTTGAGCCACCGACCAATACAATGTCGTCGACGTCTTCTTTCTTCATCTTAGCGTCATCGAGAACCTGCTTAACGGGCTTCAGGGTTCGCTTGAAAAGATCCATGTTGAGCTCTTCGAACTTGGCTCGGGTCAGGGTTTCGGTGAAGTCCTTGCCCTCAAAGAACGACTCAATCTCGATGCGAGCAGTCTTCTGGGAAGAAAGAGTTCGCTTGGCCTTCTCAGCCTCACGCTTCAGCTTACCCATGGCCTTCGCATCCTTGGTAATATCGACGGAGTTCTTCTTGTTGTAGGACTTGGCCCAGAAGTTGATGATTCTCTGGTCGAAATCTTCACCACCAAGATGGGTATCACCAGCGGTAGCCAAAACCTCGAAGACGCCCTGGTCGATAGATAGTAGGGAGACATCGAAAGTACCACCACCAAGATCGTACACAATGATATGACGCTCGCCATCGGTCTTGTCTAGACCGTAGGCAATAGCGGCGGCCGTGGGCTCGTTGACAATACGCAACACATTTAGACCGGCAATAATACCGGCATCCTTGGTGGCCTGCCTCTGGTTGTCGTTGAAGTAGGCAGGGACAGTAACAACGGCATGGGTGACCTTCTTGCCTAGGTATGACTCGGCAACCTCCTTCATCTTACCGAGGATGACGGCAGAGATTTCTTCCGGAGTAAACATTTTGGGCGAGCCGTGGACATCGACCTGAACAACAGGTTTGCCATTCTTCTCAATAACCTTGTAAGGGAAGTGCTTGAGATCGCTCTGGAGTGTCTTCTCATCCCATTTTCGGCCGATAAAACGCCTGTTCGCGATGGTGGTTAGCAACCTAGCCGCGTTTAACTGCAGGGTAGCCCTGCTGGTGCGGGGGTGTCTGGTCTGCTTGGCAGATGACATGGTGCTTGCTCTCAGGAGTTCGTAGTGACTTACTTGACATCGTAGATTGTGTTACGAGGGTTGTTAGCGGCTTGCTGCTTGGCAGCATCTCCGACTAACCGTTCGTCTTCGGTGAAGGCAACATATGAGGGGGTGATACGGTTTCCTTGGTCGTTGACGAGAATCTCAACCTTGCCCTTCTGCATCACACCGACACAAGAGTAGGTAGTTCCTAAATCCTAACGGGAGAGACGAGGTCAGCAGCCAGGTCCTGAATTGAACGCAGAGATGCCATGGTGGAAGCGTGTATGCGCTGTGTCTGTAATCTTCACTTACAATACCAATGACAGTGCCATATTCGTGGTCCGTTTCCTGAGCATTAACACTAGAGACAAAGGCGAGGGGGCTGAAAAGAAGAAGGCTCCAGGCGATCATGCCAATGGCAATCGCCCAGTAGCTCTGAGAGCGTCGAGCCATGGTGAATGGTCGACCAAATGACGAGCCAATAACCAAATGTAGGCAGATGGGAATTAAGAGAGCGCGACTTGAGGGAAAAGAAAATCAATCTTGGACACCAGCGCCAAAACCTCTTACACTGTCCTCTTATACACGAGGCACAAGAGGATGTATCGATTGGGTAGGGTTAAAGAAAGAGAATGTGGGAATAGTGGTTTGTAGAGGAAGTAGAGCAGCTCAGAGGAATTGCCTGAGAATTTCCCTTATATGGCCGACGCGGGTGGAAGAAGCCAGAATGCAAAGTGGACAAGTTGCAAAAAAGAACACATCTTCAATGTCGAGAAAAAAGTGGGCCGACCACCAACGACTTAGTACAATACTGCAGGTAGGAACCTTCTCTCATGTGCTGTATCTAGCTGGGGGTAGGTACACCCGTACACTAGGTATGTAGATGGCAGGGCTATGGACCATGGACGGTGGATGTCCACTGGCAGCTGACTGGTTGCTTTGTCGCATTGCCGCCAGGCTAGTGGATCATGCGTCATTGGCCATTGGAGGGGCGAGACAGAACTGGCGGGTGCTACGGCCTGTATTCTATATTCCGTATAGTACTGTACACATTATTACTTACTCCTGCCAAAATGGGGGGCAAGTCAAACAGGACAACTTGGCCTTAACATTTTGGGTTTCTCTACGCCACCTGCTTACCTACACAGCACCTTCCTATATGTACCTGGACAGGCGGTAAGTGTTCAGGAACCCTGGAGCTCTGAGCCTAGCTACAGAATACTTAAGTGATTATCTTGGTGTTAGTTGTTAGCATGCCTAACTGCACGCAATCTACTTACAATGAGGTATACCTAGGCCTAAACCAACTTACAACTCTATATTGGAGTAACATGCCTATTTACCAGGCATATTTGTCCAAGGAACTAAAGGTAGTAGTATTATTATCGTCTAGTCTAGGAAGGTACTAAAGGTAAACCATCCCAATTAAAGTGGTGGGGTTGGGGGGCAACAGTACGTAACAGTACGTATTACATGCGATGTGTCCTATAAACAGTCCTGTAAAGAGGCAATGCTGGTTCTCAGCATGCGTAAGCTAAGTCGTTCACTCATCACCTGGCGATTCACCGCATATGTCTTGTACGCATGCTGAATGCCTCCTGGATAGACGGACACTGCTGTCCCTCCTCGACACGTGTACTTCCAGGTTATTCATGATATATGGTAAAAAGGGCACAGGTTGAACGGAGCATTTGAAACCCACGTGGTTTATCCGAGTCATTCATTCATATGCTACCTTAACTGTGGACTGTTTATCTTCACTGTGTCTATCGTCTTCCGGTTCCTAGTGCATACACTCGTCTCGTCTTCATCCTCATCTTCTACTATTAGTGATAATAAACTGTGACATGAATATATGTTGTGGGGGTATGTAGTAGCAAGAACTATCTGCTTTGTACTTATGTATTGTACTATATTTAGAGGGCATTTCTACGTAATACCTAGGTATACTTATACTGTGTACAGTGTCTCCGAATCCTTCCCCATAGCCTCATGCGGGGTATCCCTGTCATTCTACTCCTCAGTCACTATTTACCGAAGCCGCTTCACTCACTATTGGGGTTCCAAGTTTCCGTTAATATTTGATGTAGCTTTCTCAATCTCAAACAGCATGACAATTTATACTAACTACAATAGACAGTCCGGACAAGCAGACCAGCCATGGTTGGCCAATGCATGCCAGGAGGACCTACCTAGTTGGTGTATATTTGTAGAAGTTGTCAGAGTACTTACAATACGTAGGTAGAGGGAAAAACCGTTATATTATATATTTTAAAAGGGCTGCAAGCTAAATGACTGGCCTCAAACCAAGAACTTCAGAGGTTAAGGCAATGCAAATCTATTACATTTATCATAGCTACTGGTGGCTCCTGCTTATTGATGCTGGGTCTGCGCACTTTCAAGTAGAAAGCGACTGCACGCTATCGTAGAGCTTATGCTTCAGACCTTCTCCGAAAGAATACATTGCCACAAGATGACTAGCGATGTATTGTCAAANTACATGGCTCTGAAAAAAAAAAAAAGCGCTGTATAAATTCACTACTTCCGATTCCGCACCAGTGACCCGATGTAGCACCCCATCTTAGAAAGCTGACGCCGAGAGAAAGCTCATTCTAAGAGACCAGCAGCAACAGTTTGGCCTCCACTCCTTAAGACGACCCGTTGGCCGACTTCTAAAGGCACCTTATTGCTCATTTTTACCAAAATTCTTGCTACGCTAGCCGGCTTGATGATTTTAGGCTTCTTCTTGAGCACCGTGCCCTTAACCTTATCAAGGAGAGCAGGTATTTCAACAATTTGGCCTGCGGCATGTAGACGGCCTCTATGGACATCTACTTGCATCGGCATTAATATGTCAAATGCAAGTACCTTGACGGCGAACGTATCAATATTAGCGATTGGTTCTTTTGGGTCGCAGATGATATCTCCTACGCGCACGTGGATAGGGTCAATATTGCTTAGATGAAGTACGACATTCTGCCCAGCGACACCCCAGTCGACCGGCTCAGAGTCCAGCTCTAGCGATTTGATGTAGGCCTTTTCTCCACTCGGCTGGACTAGAAGCGCATCACCCGCTTGTAGTGATCCAGCGTCGATACGCCCAGATATGGTCACTGGGCTGTGTGACGAGCGAAATACTTCCGAAATGGTCATCCGCAGTGGCTTGGTTAGCGCTCTAGTCATTGGCTCCGAGCTCTCCAACTCTGTGATGAGAGTGTTTCCACTATACCAACTAGCAGCAGGATCGGAAGACTTGTTTATCAGATTATCGCCATGGAGACCAGACACGGGAACATAGCTGACGTTCTTGAGCTGGAACCCCGTGGCCGAGAGGAACCCGGAAACTTGATCTGAGATTTCCTCGAATCGTTCTTGCGACCAGCCAACGGTGTCAAGCTTGTTGATGGCAACAATGATTCGCGATACGCCCATGCTGCGTAATAGAAGAGAGTGCTCTCTGGTTTGTCCCTTGAGACCAGCTTCGAAAGCACCTGTTGTTGCGTCAACGACCAGGATCGCAAAATCCGCCTGGCTGGCTCCTGCAATCATATTGGGGATAAAATCTCGATGGCCTGGAGCGTCTAATATAGTGAACGAAGTGGAATTCGTGTCAAACTTATTAGTGGCAATGTCGATCGTGACCCCACGGGATCTCTCTTCAGACCGCTGGTCAAGCACCCACGCAAGAGCAAACGACGATTTCCCTATACTCTCGGCTTCTTTTCGATATTTTTGAATGGTTCGCTGATCCACCACGCCTAGATCTAGGAGCAGCCGGCCCATTAGGGTGCTCTTTCCTGCGTCCACATGACCTGGTATTATCAGCATCTCTTTAGACCTAACTATTTATAATTCTTGGAAACACCTACCAACGACTACGAAGCTAGCATGTTTCTTACGCTTGGCCTTCTCGAACTCGCTGAGCACATCCAAATTTTTACTTTTCGGTAAGGGGGTGTCGTCAATCCTCATGGCCTTCATTGCGTCGATAGTCTCTCCATCCTTTCTCTCAGAGCCACTCTTCCTCTTATGTGTGCTTGCCGCGAGTTTTTTGTTGCTTGCTAGTTTCGCATGTATTAGTACTGTTTGCTTGCCATTTTTTCGCCAAAAGCGAACCTTTGGATTGTGCGGCAAGGACCACGTCGTCGGGACTTGGTTCTGAGAAGGCATCAGCTACTGAAGATGTGAAGCTCATGTATGGCAGAGGATAGTGTTTCCTTGGCACAGGTGTAAACCGGCTCGCAGAGAGCCCCAATAGAGTCTGAGCAAAAGCTGATGGGGCGGCGAGTTCCAAAGGCTCAAGAGGTAGACCCGTAGTGGGTGCGAGATTGGGTGTACTTGTTTGCAGAGTCACTGAATCCGCACCACTGGTCATCCCGTCGGAACTGAGATTGACCTTGGGTGCTGTGCGAATGGGCAACGATGTTATTTCCTGTCGACCACCGCTCGACCTCTCTACCAAGGCCCCCGAGACTGATTTAACTTGATCCCTGGGCGTTTTGTGGGTTGCGTCGTTTGTTGGTAGCGCCGTCTTTCGGCTCTCCAACTTTTGTTCCTCAGCTTTCTTTTTACGGGCAGCCGCGAGTGCTTGAAGTTTCGACACTTTCCCTGAGGAGCTGGAACCTCCCAACAGACCTCCACGTAAATGGGACGGTTCGATGAAATTGGTGCGGCGCTCATTAGGAATATTTAACCACGGCATATCATGAAAAAATCCGACTAGGGACGGAGCTACTCTATGCTCTGAATGCCTATCATCTGCGGCCCCTAAGGTTAGGTAGTGAGTGACCGAGGTACGATTAATCTCGGATTCGTAATCGAAGCTACTTTGAACGTTAGGGCAATATCGCCCGGAACTAAGTGCTCCGTCTCCTGCCTTGTTGACGCCTGTGCCAAAGGTATCCGTATGAAAATTTAGGCACCTACCTCCAGACTTGTTCTTCTGAGCGGGCGGTTTGGCAAGTTTTTGTGATATGTACTTGCTCGATAGGTAGGTAACAGATTTTTCGACATCATAATAATAGTGCCAGAGGGCCTCTTCAATCTGCCGAGTTGTGACTTTGGAGGAATCGCTCCCTAGCGCTAGACGAACTTGGCTTGTGCCAGCGATCATCTGGGCTACGTAGTACGTTAGTATGCCGAGTGGAAGTGGAAAGGATAGAGAGTAAAGATAGGAAGTTCGATCGGAGTTCACCATACCTCGATCTTCGGGACTCAGCTCATCATCATCGTCCTCGGAATATCCTGCGCCCTCGTATTCGTCGAGGTCATTCTCATAGTCGTAGTTTCGGTATGCTTGATGACGAGACATAATGGGAGCGCATAAGTTAGGTAGCTGTTATGAGGTAATTGTAAATGCTCCCGTCAACGCTTCGCACACGCCGATTGGCACGAGAGTCTCGTTTCCTATGTTAGGATGTTTTGATGGAAAAATAACTGGGTAAGTTTAAGGAAAGGTAGAGTAGGGATAGGTATCTAGTGGAAAATGCAGGTAGGTAGGTAGAGAGGGGCAATGATGTGAGGGGCAGGGATGTTTCGTCACTACATGGTGGCCACCTTGTTTATGTTTTGGGTGGAGACTTTAGACAGATAACCTAGCACTTGGCTTTACGGATAAAAGTGGAGTACTAGCGGCAAGGATGCCCCAACCGAAGTAGGTACGTGTAGTGCCAGACGAGTGCGCCCACCTATGGCGCAGTCTACCTAAAGGACTCAAGTTCGAACACATAGTCAAGGTTATTAGCTTTACTGATATAAATGTCGAGACACACGTAAATATAGCAAGTCGGACGTTCTATATTCCTATGCCGCCTAGACTAGATAGGCAAGGTACTACTCGTTACAGGGCTTGGGGTTTGAGAAAAACAAGACTGCAACGCGATTGTTCTCAGAGCATAGTCTTGAGATCAAATAGTGCGTGAGAATAAATACAACATGTAGCCATTGCTACAGAATGGACCAGTTCAGACCTACCCCCGGATGCCTGATATCTGTGGCAAGACGCATGAAACCCTATCGCATCTAATATACTAATATCTCCTGTGTTACCATTGGAATAGTCCATATGTGCCTCCTTACAGGCACCTATATTCTGTATTGCATCATTGCGTTTTATGATGCCGCGGAGGATGCTCAACGCAAAGTACATCTAATGTGGTAGCTTCTCAAAGACCTAGTTTGCTATGCAGGTGAAGCCATACAATCTCTGTGGTTTGTGCCTCATAAATCAATCAGGCTTTCTTCTATTGCAGGCTGCTGAGGTGCATGGTGTGGAGCGGAGGGAAACGGATCTTGATTAAACGCTGTATACCTAGGCGCCTCTGCTTGATAAACAGGGCCCGGTTGGCTCGGCTGGCCCGCATTTTGCTGTTGTTGCCAATACGATTGAGAATTCGGCTGAACAGCCTGTTGGTAAGGTTGAGACGGTTGCGATGGTTGGGCAGGCTGGACGTTAGCGGAGGCAGGCGTTGGAGGCACGGATTGTCTATTGAAGTTCGATGCTTGTTGTAAATTGGGGTATGGCGATGATGTGGTTTCCATAGAGCCGGTGGGCGGACGCCCATCCGCGGAGAGGGGGTTACTATAGTAGTAGGCTGTATTTGAATCCACTGATGGTGTTGCCGCCGGTTCGCGAGCTTGATTGTGGGGTGTCTGAGGCGATGGCTGGGACAGGTGATTTGACTGAGGAGTAGGGGTATGTTCTGATGGAATGAAACTTGGTTGGTTGGGATAATGAGTAGGGGCTGATGGAGCCTGTTTGAGGTAGCTCTCGTTTCTTTGCGTTGTGTGTGACTGGTATTGACTGGTAGGTGGCATTGAGATCGACGAACGTTTGTCATAGTTTGCATATTGCGGCATATAGTTAGATCCTGTGTTCGGATGACCACCAAAGGTTTGTGGTGGCTCGCCAGTATAGAAATTCTCTGCGCCTGATGAAGAATTTGTAGTCACAGGGCCCAAAGTGGCATAGGGGCTAGAGCCTTGTCTGGAGTTGGGAAGGCTGTAACCCCCAAGGGTATGTTGGCTGTAGGCCTTAGAGAGACGTTCCTCCAGCATTCTATCATAATACCGTACAACTGTAGACAACTTGGCATGGAGATCTAGTAATGTATCTAGATATGAAGGGTCAGCGGCCGTGTTAAGATACGAATCACTAGATGAATTCTTACCGTGTTTGCTCATGGTTTCTCCATATGTGCGGGCAAGTTTAGGCCTAAGTGTCCCGATCGAGTCATAGAGCTCCTGTATCTGGGGCTCCCTTAGAATTGTGCCTGGTGGCTGTGTCTGTAGTCTATCCACCAAGGTTGCAAATAAGTTGATATTTTCAGCTTCGACCTGGCTAAGTTCATAGTCGTTTTTAGGTAGGATGAAGTTTGTAGCCGAAACGCTGTCTGAACTCCGCGTCTGTTGCTTCAGAGCTGCAGCATGCCGCTGCTTTTGTTCTTCCATATCGGCTAGTGATGCAGCTATAGCAGCCTTCAAATCGTCATCCTCTTCCTCGGGCTCAGTAGCAGATAGCGGAACTTTGCCGCTGGGCTGGGTAGCTAACGGTTTGTTGTCAGTAGGCGCCACGTAGCCTCGCGAATGACTTTGAACCTCCTCGAGGCTCATCGCAAGGGCTTTTTTAAGATCCTCATCAAATGCATCATCCACTCGGGCATTCCGGGGTTGCATGATTGATGTACTTCGGCTCTTGTGGGGAAATGACGAGGTGGTGGATGATATTACGTCGACTGTAGGAGCTCCTTTGCTGGACTTGTCGGTCAGCTTAGTGTAGCAGCCATCATCGACTCGGACAGCTTGCATGATGCCGAGGTGAGGTAAAGGAAGAGTCTTGGAGGAACACTGTTGGTCAAAGCAATTTCCACAGTTACGACAATGATGCTTTCGATTAGTGAATGTAAATGGGGTTCGGCATCGCATGCACACATCTGAATCGATCCATTCGGGGGGCTAAATTGAATAGGTCAGTTCCACGGGTCTCGCAAATGTGGAGGGCAAACTCACAGCACTGCTGTCGATCATACTGCTGGCAACAGTGACTCGAGGTGGGAACTGATAGCCTTCTTTTTGTAACGTGCGATAGACTTCGTTAATGTACTTCAGATCGTAACGCTCCTCTGTTGCAACAGCCCAAGATTGGATTAACTCTAGCATCCTGGCCCGGACATCCTGGTTCACAGCTGCAGCGCCAACAGCATGCAACAGAGAGACGAGATTGTCCATGAACTCCCGGGAGGCGATCTCAACAAGGAAATGGGAACCGCCGTTCTTGACGCATGTGTCGGTGAGCTAGGGCCTTGTTAACAAAGCAACTACAATAAACGGCCCAAGGGATATTCCCATACATTCAAAGCGCTGAGCTGCGTGTTTGGATTCTTGTTGCCTATACGTCGTTTGAGCGAGCGCATAGCTTCCTTGGGCTGGACGGTCTTGGAGCGTATGACATCAGATATCTCGAGATTGAGGGGGATATCTTCGCTGCGAGAGTATAATGAATTAGCTATATGGGCACAAGGAACCTAGGCATGCCAGGCTAGAGAAAATTCATACAGGCTGCTGCCGGTGGCCTTGTCAATCTGCTCATCTAGAGCACTGTTGGCCGAGGACGTCCACCAACCTCCCATCATCGTGCCGATATGCGCTGGGTATGAGAAGACGAAATCTGGCGACGGCGAGGCTGGGGGCAGTTAGGCGATGAGTATCGAAAGGGACTGGGTTGCTATAGTATCCGTAGGATAGACTGCGCTGCGTATTTTCGTAGATAATCAATAGGTTGTTGAGCTGGGGAAGACGATTGCGAAGGATGAGGCGATGTAGTAGACGCAAAGCACCAAATAAGAGGTAGCCTGTTGATGAGTACCTAAGCCTGAGCTAAGAAGCTACATAGTACCCACTGTAGGTAGGCTGTAACTACCTGTGTCTCCATAGGTACCTCCTAAAGAAGCCAGGTACCTAGAAACTAAATCTCAAACATTGCCTAATAATATTTAGCTTAATATACATCACGCCATATGATAACTGTAGTGAATAATAACAACAATAATGATTTAATTTAATAGCTTGAAAGGCTTTAATACTATAGGTACTGTAGATGTAGGTAATAGCTCTGGGATAGGTAATGGTTATAAGCACTGGGGTAAGGGTCATTGTTGGGTGTGCGTATGCTGTAGCCTTGAGGACCCATTAAATACATGCCTCCTTCAGGTAGGTACTATACAGGATTATACATACTATAGTATGCAACATTACCTAAACATTTCGGTACCTTATGTAGTTTAATGCCGACCCCTACCTATATACCGACTTAGGTAAGCAGACAGACCCTCGACTTTTACAAGCACTTGTAGGTATTACCTACTTTAGCTTCGTGAACAATCCCACCTAGACTACCTACCTACCTAGATAGATGGCTATTGCTGCATCTTCTGACCTACATGTTCCTCCCTTGTTCAGATGCTAACTAACGCACTCTACACAGGCTGATGCCAGGCCAGTGGCTTATTGTTTTTATATCCTCCTACACATTTATCGTTAGACGGTCGCTTTGCGGCTTTGTCTTCTACGCTCCTTTGAGCCCTACCGTTCGCGTCATAGGCCCCATCGATCCGCCGTTCACAGTTGCCAGGTTACCTTGAAAGAATGCCATCTCATTCTAGCCTCCGCCCTCGGAAAATTAATGGTACATAAGGTTGTCTCCCTCTCGGCACGCCCGCTCGCTCACACCGATGCCACCCAGCTCGCCGCCACATGCCATTGCATTCTTTATTCGTATACCCTCACTTGCTTCCTATAGACCGAGTCCTTGCCCCGATTGCCAGCGTCTCGCCTTCTAAAATAGATCCTGCGTTATGAAACTGGATCGCAATTTGATCCTGATATGAGTCCTGTCGCATACTCGGGGACCCCTGTCACTGCCAACAGTGCGATGACGTCGAACGCATACAATCACACGACCGCATCGGCTAGAAATGAGCCGGCTGGGGGAAACACATACAATGGTGGCCCTGGGGCAAGAAAAGAACCCTTCCGCCACATAGACGACATTGTGTCAGTTACTGTTGATCTCGATCCTCATGCGACACTGCGCAAGGTTCTCGAGGCCGGCGATTCCCACATGCAGCAGGCTGTCACCTACAAGACATTTGGCCGGCCTGATTTCGCACTGCAGGAATATATCAAAGCATTCACCATCGCTGTGGACAAGGTGCCCAAACACAAAGACTACCCTTCTCTGAAGTCAGACCGTGGGGACTTGAACCGCCAATACAATGCTCTGAAAGTAAAGATCACCAATAATGGGGTTGCGTACGACAAGGTCAAAGAACTCATCAAAGAAGATAATCTACGAAGTGGTGTGCGCCCAAAGAAAGAGGTCAACAAGTCACCAGCAAATCAGCTCCTGGATATGCCCAATGTACCGTCCAGTCCACCACTGCGGCAATCAATCGATAGCCATGACAGTTCTAGCCTAGGACGTAAGTCGAGGCCGATTGTGCATCCAAAACCCCAGTCGCTCCACGGAAATGCTATTAAACCCGTGTCGAACAAAGCCTCGCCGGATCTAGTAGCTCGGTTTGCGAAACTTCGTGACCCTCAAGAATCCCGGAACGGTTCTTCACCGCCATCACCAGCAAAACCAACTGGCCCCAGGGCCATGCCTTCTACCCACCGGCTCCCTCTATCAGTTCGCAGCTCACTGCCTGCCATGCCTAAGATTCCAGATGCTGTCTACAGCCCTGCAAGAGGCACGGTCACTAGTGAGGCTGCCAATCTACCTTCAAGCACACCTCGAGGCATGTTCAGCCGAACAAATTCTATTGTGTCGGTATCAGGTACTTCAGCACGTAATTCAATGGAGAGCGTTGTTAGATCGTTCAACCAGGAACAATTTGTAGCCGCACATACATTCGGGGATTCACAAGCTCCCTCAACAAATGATTTACGTATTCCTGAGGGAGAACTCATCACGGTCAAAGAGCTTTCACGACTTATGGAAGACGCCAATGCAAATCCGAACACGAGAATACTTTTCATTGATGTTCGCGATCGCCAATCATTCGATGAGGGTCACATTATGTCCCAAAATACAATATGCCTCGACTCTACTATTCTTACACGCCAGAATATCTCGGCAAATGAGATAGCTGATAGCATGGTCCTTGCTCCTACAAGCGAGAAACATGCATTTGAACAGCGCGATGAGGCTGATCTGATTGTCTACTATGACCAAGATTCCGAATCTGTACCTCAGAGGATTACTAGTAACATGCAAGAAACGGTTATATTCAATCTTCACCAAGCCTTAATCCACTATAGTTACCCTAAGCAATTGAGCCATACCCCTAAGCTCCTAGTAGGAGGCTTAGATGCATGGGTTAAAGAAAAGGGCTACCAATCCCTCCAGACTTCGAAAACCCAATCAGTTGTTAGCCACGCAACTTCAGCATCTACAAGCTCGCGCCGACTGAGAAATAGAACGTTGAAGCCAGAGGAAGTAAACACTTTTGAGGCCATGATCGGAGAAGATGAGAAGGGAGATTTCGACTATACTAAATCTCGGGACGACTTCATGCGGCGATACCCGAGCCTAAGGGAGCCCGAGTCTATGGTTTCCAAAGAGCAGGATGGTTCCTCGGTACCAAGTACGGGATCCGGGGGCGAGGAGTTTTTGAGAGATATAACACCTATGCCCCCTGTCCGTCCAAAGCCCTCCGTTGCTAGAACGAGGTATAGTGGCCTCGAATCTGCTGAGGAGCACTTACCGCCTAATGGCTTTGCTATGGCGGCCACTACTTCGGTTAATCGCCAGAGGACCGGTACTCTTACTGGCCTTGTTAATCCTCACAACTGGTGCTACGCTAACTCGTCGATCCAAGCACTCTTAGCATCCCGTGGGTTTATAGACGAGTTTTTGGACTCTCAATGGCCAATAAAATATCGCCCAAACTTATCACCATCTGACCCTGCTTACAATCAATTGATGTGTAGGATACTTGGCAATCTTTTCCAATGGTTAACTTTTGGAAACTTTGCCAGTATGAAGGCCTCAACTCTTATGGTATGTCTCCCGAAGCCCCTTCTTCACGTACTAGACACTGACTAGTGACAGCATTATCTGAGGAGTATCCATTCGGGGTACCGAACAACAGCTGGGAACCTCGTCAGATTCGGGACTCCAGCCAGCACGATTCAGATGAATTCATAACTTTCCTATTTGGCCAGCTCGAGGAGAGACTCGCATCAAACTGACAAAGAACCCACTACCAGCACAGATCTAAGGAGGGGACAGGTCAGCTATCGAGATCAGCCCCCCAACTTCCAGCAGGTCATGGGATTGGCGTTCTTCTAAACAGCTACTGTACACTCGATGCATGTCGATACAAGAAGAGGTAGTGTAGACCAACTTCTGACGCAATTATGGATATATCCACGCCCCATGATGTACTGCTGTACATCCGCTGCGTAGGTATTTCAAGTCCAGGGTACGAGCCAACACGATCACAGCTCTTGTATGTATCAAGTGTCTCGGTGTCCACTGCTTAGCTTCGGGGAGAGCGGGGGACTAAATATCTGATGGACCCCAAGGCTAGCCGCACTACTTCGAGACGCATCGAACCTCGAGGCCTATGGTTTGCCTAACACGATGCAACCATCTGCAACCATCTCTTTTCGANCAGCCCCTAGTTTTACTGATACGTACGTCCTATAATCTCGAGACGTCTCAGCCCCGGGCGAACACGGCGCGATTCCGTTTTTGCGTCAT
>JAPESX010000266.1:0-21772 GCA_029590615.1 Nemania bipapillata | reverse complement strand
AGTCGACCCAGTGCACGTCACCGGGTTGCGCAAGCGTCTTGGCCGTGTCCTGCTCCATCTGGATCTGTTTGATGCCGACGGAGACACCCTCGCCATCCTCGGCGGCGATGCCGTCTCGGGAGAGCAGCTGTATGTGCCCATTGCGGGCAAAGGGCTCGTAATACTGCGTGATTTGGTATCCTGACGGCTGGTCCCAGTGGAAGTAGTGTTTTCGGTCGAATCGGCTAACGGGCTGGATCTCGCAGTCCAGGGCTAGAGCGGCGCGTAGAGCCGGCAGCAACGTCTCCTTTTGGAATATCGGTTGGCTGCCGGGCGTGGCGAGATCGAAGTAGGCAACGTGGGTGTTGGGATCGTCGTTGAAAGACGTCGTGGCGGCCGAGAATAGCTTCTTCGCCGTGTTTAGTTGTGCATGGATCTCGATGCCGACAGTCAGCTCCCAGCCGTCGACGACCTGGTTGTTCACATTTTTCTTCTTCTTTTTCCCGGATGCCTTTTGTTTCTTCGCTTCGTCCTTCAGCTGCTTACGCAGGGGGACGAAGTCCGGGGCTGGCGCATTCGCATTCGAGGGAGGGTTGTTGCTGGTCTCGGTGTGTAGGTATCGTGCGAGTGGTGTGCGTGGGATAGCGACTGGAGGTGGTGGAAGCCGAGCTCGCGCTCGCAAGCATCCTTTACTGATCAGCTGACCGTAGAGCAGATACCTGCTCAGTGTCGCCGGCCTGATGTGAGGCATGGTGACAGCAGGCCAGCAGCCAACCAATTTATCTACAGCTAGAATACAGTAAGTAGGGGTGTGGGGATACTTGTACAGGTCTGAGGCAAGCTGAGGTTCGAGCTGCCCCTCACTATCGAAAGTGAGCTCGAAAGCCGCGTGCCCGCTAAAACCAAACCGGGATTAGTGCATCTATCAGTACCTATTCTGTAGATAAAGCATTGACTCCGCCAAGCGAACCCATGGTCGTGGCACCTTACAGTACCTATTTATCTATACCTACTGTATGTATTACAGGTATCAGGTACCACCTATCTTTAGCATCGGACCGCACTACACTACCTACATGTAGGTATCTACCCTACCTAAGCTATCTACCTATTTGGTAGTATACCATTCTCTATCAACAGCATCTCTCACATCCTCACCTCAACAAGTCAAGCACAACTGCGAAGCCGAAAAATAGAGACGTTATCCAGCCTCGTTACCGACTTGTAAATTCACCATGGGTGACGCTGTAATATTGACATACCCGTTGGTATTATATTGACTGGAGATCGTCAGAGCTAACGTCACTCGAAAACGCCTCCCGTGAGCAGTGCCTGTCTCCCTGGGCCAATCAGTTGTCACATGGTCGTATTTCACGCATACTTCACATGGAACCATAGGCGAGCTGGAGCCGATGTGTGATGTCGTGGGTGTGCGAGAACTTGCTTTGACCCGCATTTGAAACACACAGCTATGTATGCTGGCCGTCTATCTACATAGTAGAGAATACGAGTATAAGTACTGCTTCGCATGCGATGCTTATGTAGGATATAGAAGTATCTACATGTACGCCGCAGGCAGCAGGTAACAGATGCTGTGCAGTACTGTGGGATGTGTGTCTGTGTGCGCATGCGTAGGCAGATTCGGTATATTCGGTATTGGCTGAGATAAAAAAGGAATCTAGTCTAGATCATGACAGCCATCTAGTAATGGTAACTTGGTAAGTTTTCCATTCCCATCCCATTCCTATCCCCCCCATCAGGCCATATCTATCCCGAGACAGATCGATTCTTTTGCCCCCGTCTCTCCGTCCCTCCGTCCTTCCGTCCCTCTCTCCATCCCTCTATCTCTCTCCCTTTCTCCCCATTTCGTCGCTCTGTGTAATCCCCTCCACATGGGATATCGACATCGAAGAGTGTCTATCACGCGCATACATCATCGCAACCATGGTGTATGGTGTACACACCATTCCTGCATCTTATCTTGGTACCGTACAGTACCAGCTATTTCTTTGCGTTGCTAAATATGCGGCTTCTCGAGAATTACTCTCTTCTTATTCGCTCTCTATAGATCAATAGGTCGCTTCGAATAATACTCAAGTTCACATAGATTGGCTCGTTTTCTGCACTTTGGCATCTGCTTACTCTCGATTCGCTCTTGATGCCCAATCAGATACGTACAAACACATATACTTCCGCCTGCGACTTTGACGACGGCTACGTGCAGTGCGGGTTCAGGCAGTACAATATGTCCAACGCGTGACATTGCGCGCACATTGTGTATGCATGCTTCGCTGCGTGTCCCCGCGTCCCGCATCCCTTCTATCTTCGTGTCTTTTGCCATCTGGTCGCGGGGTTTTCTTTATCGCAGCCGACTAGAACTTAAAACAGACGCGGGATCGTCATCTTTAAATTGACCTGAGCCCATATCGTCATCTGCTGCAATATAGCTGAGCTGCAAGCTTCCTTCCGGTATATTCATTAAGCGCCATCGGTATGGCAGATAATTCGGGGGATGTGCGCCGGGATGTCTCTCCGTCGTCCCGCCCGGCTTTGACGAAAGCCAGGCCGCGCCCTCAGGCTTCAGAACAGTTCGCTAGCCATAACCCAGGGAACTCGAAGAAATTACACAGAAGATCTACAACTATCGTCGGTATCTCCGACGACAAAGCAACACGTGACGGATCACCCAGCCAAGTCACCGTTTCAAAGGAACGCTCAGAAAATGGGTCTACCAAGCCCGGCTCGTCATCTCTTGAGAAGACCGAGGCCGCACATATCCCTTTCAAGTCTTTCGGAAAAGATGCGTCTATACAGCCAAGGTCGCCGCTATCCGAACCAACTCGTCCATCTGACACATCGAGGACAGGTCTTACTAACGAGTCAGAGGGTTCGAGCGGAAGTAGTGAAACCGTTACTAGGACTTTGGGGAGGCGGGAGAGCTCCACCAAGGGGCTCGCTGGGAAGCTAAGAAAGCATCATGTTGGTAAACAGCCCAATGCCTTAAACTTCTTAGACGAAGACTCGCCTCAAGTTACATCAGAAAGTATTCAGCGGACTGTGAAAGAGGCCTCGAAGTCATCGCCTGATGCGGCTAAAAACACCTCGCCCTCCTCGCATAGCATTTCGTCGACAATGAGCGCCCCTCGTGAGGATCTCTTTGATCATTATGGTGACCATGAGACCGATCCAAGTACTAGTCCCGAGCATAGCATCGATGGAGACCCAGGTGGCCGCATGTCCGACAAAGCCGGGCTTCGCTCACGGGTAGGCAGGGTTAGAAAACGGAGCTATGGCAGCCCTGAGATGCCACGAGGGAATGTTCAACATTCTCACATTCCTGCTGAGGACCTCACACCCCGTGGGTCAAATCAGCATTTTAGCAACCCACTACCAAGAAATGAAATGCTTCCCTTGACCGGCTACGAACTGCTAGCCTCCAGGTTATCCGCCACATCATTCGAACGAAGTGGACTACCACTTCGCCCAATCTACCGTAGATTTGAGACGCTGAATCACCGAATTCTACTTCATCTTCAGGACGAGATTTGCGAACTTGAAGAACAACTGCATCATATCGATACCGCTGATACGCAGAATCGACGTCTACCAACTGGCATTGTACCGGCTTCGCGAAGAGCCGAGTTTCGATCTAACGGAGAGCTCCAGTGGCACAAGAACGATACCATATGGAAGATAGCTTTCAAGCTAGACCAGTATAGTAAGTTCGTAGACTTCTCGGGTCAAGTTCAGTTATTAATCAATATTTAGACCGGGTCTTAACATCATTTCGTCAGACACTCTCCCTGTCAACTCCCACCTCAGCAGACATGCAAGAGTACCGGAGCTTTCTAGCCAGTTATACGCCCATCTCAGATAATGAAACGCACTTCTTAGATGCGACAGATGACCTTGTCTGCCTAGGCGATAGCGACGAAGATGTGACGGCGGATGAGGAAGATATACCCACGCCGATGTCTCGGTCCGATACCGCTGAGTTTCACCCTCGGCGCCGGGTATCGATTGTTTCTCAATCCGATGTTTCCCACCGATTTGATGAGCGAAGAAACTCATCTCATAGTCAGGAGGTTTCTCCCCAAGCCCAAACACAACCCCCAACCTCGAAACATGCGTTGATGCTGTTGTCAGTGGCGATGGCTGTGGCCGTCATACTACCAATCCTTACGTTTCTCGTGATCCCTGGTTTCATTGGGCGTATGACCGTGGTGTGCCTTGTCGGCATTAGTCTTCTAGGGGCTTTAGTTCAGGCTAATGCGATTAAGGTCCAGGCAACTCAGGATTTCTGTGTTAGTATCGGGCTTTACGGTAGCGTTATGGCTATTCTCGCCGGGATGGTCAATTAGTCATCCCGATATGATGCCCGGCACGGCGTATGTACGGCCGCATTGCAGGGAATATGGCAGTCTTAAAATGACAGTGTAGGAGTAATGTATTTCGTGTATATGTACATCTAGTAGATGTATACCTAGTTGTACCTAATATGAGAGTATCGCAGGGAATACTTGCTGTAACTAACTGCAGCTTTTTGATGGTATGGTGTGCCTTTAGACTCGATCGTACAAGCCCCCGGCGCATCATGCCCGTCAGGTACAACTTCACAGCGTATTCCTCAAAGTATCGGTATAAATAGGACAAACCCCGACCTGGAAGTCACTCTGTGCTAACTTTGCGCGATACTGTCGAATCTTCGCTCGGTATTATAAACCATGCTCGTAAATCGTCTCCTCTCGCCATAGCCTACTCGTGATCACCCATGCGACCACATCAAACCGGGATCGACATACCGACATGCACCGCGCTCCCAAACCTTGAACAATTGGCCTTGATAGTGCTTGAGGGAGTTTTTCGATACGTAGAGAGCGAGACCAATCTATACCGCCCGGGTTAGGTTCGTGAGGGATAACCGACCTACATAACCAAAATACCAACCTCCAATAGGCCGAGTTGGTACACAAGAGTATGGTTAGATAACCAGCTGGCGGCCGCCAAGCCTTCGGAGCGATTTAGATGAACTTAACTATGAAGAGAGCGTGAGTTCGAGACTCAGATACCCGCCGCTAAACGCAACTTAAACGCAGCACGGCACAGCATCTCATCGTTGAGGACAAATCATTAAAGGTACTTTTATCAGGCCCGACGATCTAAAAAGCGCGAAGTCAGAGCTATGAAATGGTTGGTTTGTGGAAACTGGTACCGGACTTTGGAACCCCTAAATCACTCATTAGTTTAGTAGAGAGGATATCTGGGAGGTAAGAGGCACTAAAACACTTTGAAGGGAATAGAGAAGTTGAAGTTCAGATAACCGGAATTATGTACTTATATACGACACATACTGTCGTAGTACTGCGAATTAGGTTTTAGATCTGCGTCATTAGTTTGTTCCAGCCTATTTCATGCATGTGTCCTTCCTACTCTTCCGCTTTCCGCTTTCCCCGGTCAAGGTTAAAAAATAACGTTCAATAACCGCGAAAATAAGAGTTCGGGTGAAGCACGGCTGCCTTCCCGCACTACACGTTTCACTGGTGCGTATAATCCACTCCCGCGCCCACTTCTCCCCTTTTTCTGCATCCAACTGCAGGCCCAAAACCTTCCTGTGGACCGGTACTCTCCGGGTGGTTAAACAGGGGGGTGGGCGGCGTTGCAAGATGCAATGCCAAGGTAAGCAGAATGAGGCAACGATGCCTACAGGAAATCGAGTTAGAGAAGGGGGGCAGGATGTAAAGCCTTTCGGTATCGGATAATTTTTCTACTTCGTGAGAGAGCGTGCGTGTGATGTCCGATTAAGGTGGTTCAGTAGATAGGTTATTACTTAGCATAAACCCAATTATTCAGAACACACCATACGAGAATAGGGACGACGTAGTCATACTTCATAGCACACAAAGCGTCTTGGGTGCTAGTATCAGTTGCCGGTCAGTATATCCCATTAGGTGTGTGTATGCCAGGATAATAGTTCCAGAGTGAAGACAGGTCTTAAGAGGGGAGCAGTTAGGTAGCGGTTAGCTAGCAGTATAAGTATCGGGTTCAATATTATTGATTCCTGAGTCCTCTCAACTAGGCTGGGAGGACTCTACTCCTTCTATATTTTAATACAAAACCCCTAAGGCTTTAACAGCGTACCCCCGCGACTTTATTGCCTGACAGCGTAGTGCTTCCTACATATGTTGATGACGAGTAAACTTACCATGGTAATTACTCATCTAAAAGGTTTCTATTTTGGATTACAACTAGGAAAATGAGGCAGTGATATCAAACCTTCATACTAGCTGCAGAAAGCATTAGGTACATGATATCCTATTCCAGGAGTGCTTAGAATATGCTACCTAGAGGTTGCCAACGATTTCTGCTGAGTAAATAAACGATTCAAAACTGCTAGGTGAACCAAGTCTCAAGAATGTATATAATGGCTTTCTCAACCTATTCAGCCATGTATACAAACCTCTAAGGCCCCCTTATAGACCTACAAGACGGGGTATCAATTGGTCTATCTATTGAGCCCTATACTACGACCATTCTGCTGTCCTCTTCTTAGCCGTCAACTAGTCATCTATTCGCGCTGACATCTACTCCTGACAGAAAGTTAGTAGTAAACATTAGAATAAGTGTCATATTATTGATGTACTAACTAAAATATTCTATAAAGTTCATCCGATAGAAGAATTAAGATTTTAGCAGGTCAATTTTGTTTCATGTGACAGTTGTATATTAGAGCATGAGTTCGACTCGTAAACAGAAATGGCTCAGTAAACATAATTTAAGATTCCTAAGCTATGAAAGTATTCTAGTATCAGATGTTCAGCGCGTACCTCACCTCAATATGAACGTGGGCTTGTTGGTGCTCTAGCACCTGTCAATAAGACATTGATGTGTGGTTATTACTAAGTTGGATATAAGGGGTTGAAATCTTGTACGTATGTGTAAACTGAGTCTGGAGGTGGGAGGAACATGCTGCGGTAGAACAGATGCGGCTCTCGTAGAAATAAATACATAGGAGGAATTTGATAATAGAAAGGAATAGGGGATATGGGAGGCATATGATAATATTGAGTTGTTTGTTGCGCTGGATGCCACATCTGCAGTAGATATTGTGGTAATGGAGACGGTTGAGAAGGATAGAATGGCTCGGCTTGGGGGTTAAACTGGGATTTTACCTTAGAAGGGTTAAAGGGTTGAGCAACTGGGTTGAGTTGATGCATTTTGTTCCAACTGTTATACGCTATGGGTTTGCTGAGATGCTTGATTTCCTTGGTATGGTTGGCTTCGATAAACAAAGCAAATAATGGACTTTTATAATTGAAATTTTCGATTGAAAAAAACGTCTTTGTAGAAGCTGTATCCCACTCTAAGAATTGTTTAAGAACAGTGAAGTTGAATATCTGTTCTTTTACCTTTTATCGTATTGTGACTACAGCTTATGATACCAAATAGTCAACTTGTTGCCTCAACATGATTCGATTGTCCTAGATCTAGCGAAGGCGCATTCGACTGATGGCTTCCAACACTCCATGATACTCTCTTATCTATTATACAAACTATCCTAAGCTTGTAGAATGTGCACAGGCAAGGTCCCTTGACAAGGCCCAAGTACTAACAACCATAATTTTAGATACTAATGCTCAGAAAACCAAACGTAGTTAGTGAGGCCTATAATACAAAACATACATAACGTTAGTCAATACCCCCTGGTTACTGTTCGTGCAAGTATATTAGTTGTTATTCAATCAAGTATAGAGATGCTCAGATGTAGACACACTATAGCAACAATCTGATCTCGCCCCCAGGTATAGACAGCTTATGACCGTGAATGTAGGTGCCCGTAAAGCATGTGATGACTAACGTAAGCCTGGTAACTCTCTCTAGTTGTACTAGGTAGTTGAAAGGAAGAGGTGACGCAAGTCTACATAGGTAGGTATGTATGTAAGGTGGTCCTGTACCAGGTTATGTGTAACATGCAGGGCTAGGCGGCGCGGGTGTATGCCAAGTCTGTATCAGATCACTTGCAGCAAGAGGGCGAGATAGAATAGGTAAAGACAGCATCGATAATACCTACAGTAAAGCGCTAGCTGGGCATTCTAGTGTATGACTCGCTTACACTGTCCATGCAGTCGACCTGCAGGGCAACTTGTTCGACCACCTGGATCATAATCTGCTACATACTGTACATCATCTGTACTGCGTAAGCAGGTGTGGACGACCTGAGGCGTAAGGAAAAAGCAAATGCTCAAGTGCTCCTGCTGGAGGAGACTGGCCAGGCCACAGTCGAGTCATGGGCGGTAGAGGATCGAGGGTCTAGAGACTAGTGTACTGTGGGGAAGAAGATGATGCCTTAGAGCAATCATCTGTGCGTCGATAGTCCCTCCCAAGACATGGACCCCCTGCCTGGTAATAGCCGCCATGAGGCGTAGGCGTGGTCGAGCCCGGCGCGATGGCGGTTGTCAGCAACCACTTCACATTACCTACTTGTACTTGCAGAGATAAGGTGAAGGCGTAATCAACGGTGTTGAACTCTATTGTCGTTGTTGTTCGTCCGCGAGCGGAGTGGCGGTCAAGCCTTTAGGCGTACTTAGTATGCTGTGCTGCGTCGGACGGCTGAGACCCGGACATCTCATTTAGAGCTAGAACCTCTTTCGAGAAACCTAGGTGTGTCGAATAGGTGCTCGAGACGCGTGGTCTTCGAAATGCTTGCGCGAGCGTGTTACTTGCGATATCTGTGCCTGGTTATAGTTGGACTGGATGTTACAGTTCGGGCCGCTCTACACGATACACTGCTACCTTCTCCGGGGCGACCTGGGAGGCATTGGGGCATGATTCCCAAGGCAATGGCACAGGGTGGGTAGCCGGGAATAAGCGGGAAGGGGGGGAAGGGGAAGGGGAAGGGAAGGGGGAGGAAGGGGGAAGGAGGGGAAGGTACAAGTGAGACGAGATGCCTTGGGGCGGTTTGGCGTGATACTGTGCCTTGCATCGTGCAGCATGATTGGCGAGGCCAGAACACATTCCGCCATGAGACCATTACCTGTACAGAATACAGAGCACTGTCTGTAGGTACCTTTGCTTTGCGGAAGGCTAAGGTGAGAGAGAGCAGTAAGTGAGAAGCCTTACTGGTAGATGACCCCACCTATCTGGGCCTATATTGTGGGTGTCTATATATATATTTTGTATTTGCAGAATATACCTAGGTATGCTCTCCTGGGTGTAAGTAGTGATGTATGAGCCTGTTATAGTTACAGAGATATCTACGCCCTAGGTGCCGATTCTTCGGCGACACCAGAGTTTATAAGTTTTGTCAGAAGTTAGAAGTCAAAAGTGAAAGGTTGTTTATTGTTGGTGGTTGTAATCTTTAGGCTGTTGGCGCCCCGCTGACCACAGTGACAGGGTACTAGTCTAGGCTTTTACGCCATAGGTAAGTAGGTAGGTAGGTACAGATTAGGTACCACCTAGACTACTAGAATAACTAGATAGTGCAGCATACCTTATAAGTACAAGCAAAGCGGGAACACCGCGGCTCCGTTGTTACTAAATAAAGGCTCCTCGAGTTATCGGATACACGGAGGAAAAAGGACTCACTGCCTAGATGGGTAAGAAGGCACTAATTGTACGTACCCATAGGTCTGTAGCAAATTTATTCTTTATTCGCCGAGTACCAAATCTCGGAGTATTTTACGCACTGATACCTATTTCCTATATCCTCATATTAATAAACACACAGCATTGATAGACATATGTTTCAATACCTAGGATAATAGATAGATAGACCTGTTCTTCTCACTTAGATAGTGGGTATGGTAGATACGTAAGACCTATTCTAGTCTAGGTACTAGGTAGGCTAGATAGTCTAAGCCCTGATAATCCCTGAGGTCGTCCACTTGGCATGGCCTCAAACAACCATTTTTGGCCTTCTGGAAAGCCTCGATTGCTATCACACCTCTTTACATGAAACAGGCAAGCTCCACGTTTGCAGATCAGATGCTGCGTCGTCATCCTGATTTGAAATGGCCGGCTTCTGTATGTACGCATACAGTTGAACAGCTACGCAGATCGTGTTCACGTGAAGACCCCAAGTCCAGTATCTTGATTCATTTCCTAGCATAGAATAATGTAAGACTGTATATACAGACATAGTAGTAGTAGTATTAACGTCTAATCTAGGTGAATAGAATATTAGGTTAGGTGTAGGGCTGAACTCAAGACGAGTAGTAGCGATAGGCGTATTGCAAGTTACACATTACAGGTGCCCGCACAACTGTAGATGTACTCTTGCTGTCGTACTTTATTATACTTATATAGCCCAATGAAGAGGCCTGGTAATATTTCACGCATTGCCTACCTCCGATACCAATGACAGTAACGGTATGGAGACCCGAGAGTTGCAGTTTCCAACGTACACTACGCAGGTTTGTGTACGTATGCAAATTATATGCGTAGGTAGATAATTAGATCTGAGTACCTTTTTTTTTTTGGCTACCGGAACTCTCTATGTAGGTAGATCTTGGTGTTAGTTGTGAACAAGCGATCGCCTTGTTTGCCTCAACCGTGGCAACGTATCTGTTGATAATATGTCCATGTCGGCCTTAATGCGTACACGTAGTCAGCCTTCGATGGTGGCACATGATCGTATTAATGCGTGGAAGAGAGTCTAGCAGCAACTCCCTAAGGACAGGAGGCAAAGCAAAGCCTGTCTGTTATATGTATCCCTTTTACATATAGATGTATGGGCATGCAAAGTATATGTAGTTATATATGGACCGAAAAAACGTTGGATTGTACAAACAATAGATATGGGCTTAAAGGTGTACTTGAAAGGGCAAGAGTGAACTCGCCATGTTTTGTTTCAGTAATAGCTACGTCTTACAAAGGTGCGTACCTTGTGTATAGAATATACCTGGGTACATGTAGGTAACCTTGTGCCTGTTCCCTAGAGGATGTAAGATCGGTCGGTACCTGACCTGATTGGGTAGGTACCCTCCTAAGGTACCTACTTTACCCTATGAACCCTGGGTACCTGACGGAAGTACACAGGCATGTACCTCATGTAGGTACGCCCACTACAGCCTATGATCCAGCTTTGTACCTCTGCACTGCACCTAGGCACGCGCAGTTGATTGATTGAACAACCCCCACAAAGCGTCCGTACCTAGCTGGGCAAGATATCTGATAGGTACAGACGGAGAGCTACTACACGTTGCTCCCCTCTGCCCTGCATCTACACCACTGGCGAACTGGCAAGACAAGTACAGAGGATGTAGGTATAACCCCTCCCCTCCCCCCTCTAGCGGCACTACAAGTAGATAGATAACTACATGTGTATGTCAGTCCAGATGATTGGGAAGAGGGTCACAGTCGTCATTTCTTGCTCATCACTCTCGTCTGTCCAGCATTGCACAAGGGCATGTAGGCACTTATTTGTTCATATGTTGCCACCGAGGTAGGTCTAATGCCTACCTAGTTTATATAGGTATATCTAAGAGATAGGAAGCGGTGTTTATTTATTTATACAAACTAAGGAACTACTACACTTCATATGAATTTATTGTACATAACGGCATCAATATCAGAATGAGGACATCATGAACTGGATTTGTACTGGTTCTACCTATTGTATGTATAGGAGCACTTAAAATGCTCCCTAAGTACCTAACCTACTGCGCAAGTACGCTCCAGGAACCCATCTCGCCATACCTACCTGTAGGTGAGTTTTAGACATGTACGTACCCACCTACACCTGTACATAATGTACCTATCTAAATCAACCCCACCTATCAACACCCGCTAGGCTTTGTACTCATGTATATGTATCTTTTATGTTGTCGCCTCCGGCTCCCCTGCTCCTGACGAATGGAAGTGTCCTAAAAGGTCTTTTCGTACAGAGTAGCGTGTTCCCACCTCCCACCTCCCCTCTTGCCCCGACAACAGTAGGTAGGTAGGTACTTTAACTATCCACTTTACCAGGCACACGGCTTGTTCTCACCCATTGCATGCATGAATACCCATAGTTGCCAAGCTTTAGGTCAATTCGATTTGATCACGCATATTACATATTTAATGTGTGTGCGCCCACATACTAATGGACGTACATATAGGTAGGTAGGTATCTGTGTTTTGCACAGCTCTGCTGATGAAACAAGATACTACATAATTACAAGAAGCAGAACACGCATACAGACACACAAAGAGTTAAGCCCTCCCGATTCCATTAGGGATGCCCCTTGCTCCAATCATGTGCACGTTGTTGTGTTGAATACTATATAGAAATACGTACCTACCTCTGGAGTACGCTGTATGCTGTACACTGTACTCGTCACCCGCACAAGTCTCCGTTGTTCTTGGTTCTTGGTGTCTGTCACTCACTCGACTCCTACTGGTACCTGCTCGTTCTCGTCCTACGTACAGTAGGTAGTACTTGCTCCTTGCTGGCTGTGTCCGGCTCCTCGCCCGGCTCTGCCCTCCTGCCCGTCGGCCTTGTTCCTTGAATCACCTTCTTCGGACACCTTGTCTGGGCTATTGGGATTTATGGGGAATTGCCGTCAACTTACCCATCTCATTAATATCATTATCCTTGACAACCTCAACCTCAATTCTCTCTGGCTACAATATAAATAAATGGTCGTGTCTCCTCGCTCGCCTCTTGCCGCCTCAGATAGCAACAACACCAATAGGCTTGCTTTGCTCACAGACAAACACCCAAACACCCTGTCGCCCTGGCACTCAGACACCCACGCACCCACGCACCCACGTCCACATCCGTGTCTGCCTGCCTGCCTGTCTGTCTATCTGTCACTGTCAGGTTGTCATTGTACTGTGCGACAGTAATAACCCTCCGCCTTTATCCCGCCGCTTATTCTGAAAAGCAGATGATCAATCTATTTCCATAGCCCTTCCATCTAATCTAGCCTCAGCCCGACGCCCAACATTGGCAACTTTCAATCCGTTTACAGACTTGTTCACTCCCAACACAGGTCCCGGTATTAGGTGCCGCTCGTATAGTGGAAACTGGACAAGTCGTCATCGCTCTCGCGCCTATGGGGTCGTGAACACTCGGCCGGTTACAGCTCAACTCCCGCATTTGGATCCAGCTCTTCCGGTGGTTGGTCCGTCCCTGCAGAACTTGTTGTTCTTTGCTCCTCGTCCGGATGAACGCTAGTTCCAGTTTCGATGCAACAGGTACCTACTAGTGCCAGTAAGTCGTCCGTCTTCTACACACCTACTGGCTTTTCTATATCTTTTCTACATGTTGTTGCATCCTTATCCCTCGTGTGCAAAAGGCTAGTCTAGTCATCCACCACCCTCTCGAGTATCTATCTCGATGGTCTAGTGGTCTCCGTCTTGTCTTGTCCTGTCTCGTCTCGTCTCAGCTTCAGCCGCTGTCCTTGACAAGGCCAACCCTCCCCCACAGGTTGCCCGTCTCCAACATCAGCACAGGCACAACCCACCAACCGGCCAACAGGCCAATGTTGAGACAACAGTTCTACCTCTCTCTGCACACCCCAATAGCGCCTTGCATGCATATCCGTTCTGAATGAGAGACACGGTTCCTGATTAACTCCCTTCCTGTCTATCCCTCTTGTACATCCACTTCTTCACCCCCTTCTCTCTCTCTCTCTCTCTTTCTTNCTCTCTTCCTCTGTCACTCTTCCTCCGTCTCTCTCTCTCTCTTCCTCTCTCTCTCTCTTCTGGCTATGCCCCTCCTTAGCCTCCGCGTCCTCCCCTCTTAATTTAGCTCAAACCTCAACCTCCGCAATATCCGCCTTTGCCCGTCAAATACTCACCAAGCATAGATAACACCTGGTGGGGTTACATTTAATATCAAGAACCCTTTCAAAGCCGAGCAGAAATACTTGGGTCTCTTTTCTCTCTTTGGTTATGCGCCATGGCTTCAACCTTCCGACCTGTCAACTCGCCAATGACGACGATTAAACCTGAGGAGCGCGACCGGGGTGTCCCATCTCCAACAACACCAACCCCGACAAAGGCCACCTTCGGCCAGCTTCCTCTCCCAAATTCACCCTTCCCACCCCCCGTACATATACCCGACAGCGCCGAGGAGGATAAGGCGCCGAGGCGTGACGATCCACAACACCCCTCAATATCGCGCCGGAATTCCGACAACGTAGGCATGGATGACACGGACGGAGAAGCTCATGGGAAAGAGGATAGTGTTGTGACTGACGAGGAGGGGAGCGTCAATGCAGACGGCTCGAAGTCCAAAAAGAAGAAGTCCCAGCGTTTCTATTGCACTGAATACCCTCCATGCAACCTCAGTTTCACACGCAGCGAGCATCTTGCCAGACATATCCGGTAATTTGTCACAATGTTCCCAGTGAACCACGATGCCCACGCTAACAGTGACGAACCTATAGGAAACATACTGGCGAACGACCATTTCAATGCCACTGCTCGAGGCGATTTTCCCGTCTGGATAACCTGCGACAACACGCCCAGACCGTTCATGTCAACGAAGACATACCCATCGACTCACTTGCGGCCGCCGGAACCCGGTACCAGAAAGCGATGCGAACGGAGAGAGTCCGACCGCCCGGTCGGGGACGCGCTGCGAATGGAGTGGCTGGAGGCATGGGCGGATTGGCGCGGGGCCATACAAAGTCCCTATCCACTTCAAGCATTAGCTCAGTTGGGTCCAACTTCAGTGCCAGAGAGGATCTACGGCGTCGCCCTCCGCCCCTAGTTATGGCAGATCACCGATTCTCATACCAGTCTGAAGTCTACCCTCATCGGCCGCCGTCCCCTAGTGACTTTAGCACACCTACTTCATCAACCTTTTCCACAGGACAGAATAGCCCGGGTTGGGGAACTCTCATGGCATCACCTACATCGCCACATACGCGCTCTCACTCTCTCTATGTAGGGACTCGTAATCCTGCCCGGCGTCTCAGCGTTCCAACCGGTGCAATACCATTCCAATCGCAACATGGCTTAAACCTTGGTCGCCCCGTGTTTGGACCCGGGTCTTCCGGGCCTATAGGCGGCCCTCATCAAACCGCATATTCGCCCAGCACGAGCGTTCTCGCCTCGCCTACAGCATCCATCTATAGCCGTCGAGAGTCTGAGGCTGATTCGGAGGATACGCGTCGACGTACATGGCATGCTTCGATATCTATTAATTCATATAGCCCTCCTAGTAGCCGCTTAAGCCACGTATTTACANCCCGATCAGCATCCAAGCCCCCCACAGGGCCCTACGCCCCAGCCCGCGCAACAGCAGCGGTCAAATGCTCCATTACGCCTACCTGGTATTGAGTCCTTTGGCGTTTTGCCCCATCGGCCGGTTTCGGCCCTCAAGAATAATGCTGCTCCGATGATGGCAGAACCTAACGTTACACATCCCCAAACCCTACTCCCTTCGTCCAGCACGACTGAGCCCGAGGAAAAGCGAGGCATCATGGATTGGGATATGGGCCTTCACAGAGGGTTAACCCGACTCGGCCTCACGTCTAATGCTGCACCCTCGGATAGTGCTAGTAATTGGGCTCGCGAAGCGAATCAGGCGGTGAATATGCAAGCTGATCGAGTTAGAATGAATCCACAGACTGTGCGATTCCACGAAACTGTAATGACCGAGAATGCATCGAAACCCGCTATATTTCATCAACACACGATGTCGGCACCATCGATCACTTCCCATCGGCATCCCAAGCGACGGGCATTGTATCCAGGTGGCTACTCGCCTCACACAGAAGCCCCTCCGGAGAAGATGGCCCGGGTTGATCGTATGGTTCATCCCAACATTAAAGAGTTCCCAGGCTTCCCAGCAAGGGAGGCCCCCTCACTCAGGTCCGACCCTCGTGAGGATAATCCTGGGGGAAGCGGCATGGGCCGTCTCGAGACGCTCGTCGCAGTTGCAACAGGGGAAGGAAATACAACCAAGGCATATTAGATGAATGCTCGTCATCATGCATTCAGTCCCCAGTTCCTTCCACTACAGTTGGCCCTAAATGGCGTTATGGCGATTGGTGATGCTTTATCATACCCTTCTCATGTCACGATCCCGGGTCCAATTTCATATTCTCAACGGTTTCGCCTGCATTATTAATATTACGGACTATATGATGACGGTACACGATGGCGTTGGGTGGTTACGGATTCATGTTACGATTCGATAAACGCTTCACCTTCGCTGCATAGCCCCGCGTCATGACTTGATTGTGCCTTTCGCGGGAGTTTTTATACCTTGATTTTACACTTCGATTTATTTGTCTTTATTCGTCTTAAACGACGACCACATGTCAGATGTCCGGGCTCGGGCAGAATTTTCATTATTTCCTTTACTTATGATTGACGACGGTACAATATACCCTTTCATTTTAAGATGGGGGTAAATCGCAAGATGGAGGGAGGGATTCATGAAATGACGATCACCTTATTCAGCGCCTAGTTTTGTTTTCCGTTCCCTGGCGCGGGCTATCTTTATATTGCCAACTCGGCAATATGTGATTCTTGTGCTTGCTGGGTAGGGTTTGATAGGGCCTTGGATAGATGATTGGTGTCTTGTGGAACTTGATACCCTGGATCTGTTTCTCTTTGAACTCTTTTGTGGCCTAATATAACCCTTGGCTAGCTTCTAGTGCATTGCCATTCCAGCTAACTACGGAATATAGCGCTGCTCTACCTATGCCTTCTTGTTAGATGCCTAGTACTCAATGATACAGCTTTCCTCTCAATCGAGACGAGTGCACGATACTGTGATGTGGTTGCCTTTACATTGCCTATTACCTAGTTACGGTATTTGATATGGAAATTTTATTCTAGTTCAGTAGCCAACTAAGTGATGCGGTATCAGACAATTCAATCTACAGATTAGACTAAGCCACCCCCTTTCCCACTTATTAGCTACATTGATGAAGCTGCCCACTCCCACCTCCCAATGGGACATTCTCTAATAATTATATTAGTTTGCTTACACCTTATACACTATCACTCTTAGATAGCTGTATTACGTAACTCAATTTCCGCACTATAAGTGTAGACTACATAAAGCATTACTCGCGCATATATATACCATTAACACTGAAAGGAGTATTAACGGCGTCGNTTTTTCATCCGTCACACAATTCATAATAGCTAGCATCCTTATATTAAGCACAACGAGCAGCCATTTGGTAACGCCTGTACCAATTGTACTCCCACTCCCCCTTTTACTCCCTAGATTGTGGATGACCGCCGTCTGTTGTGCATATTAGAGCCATCATTTACGCAATAGACGTATAGGCGGTAGCTACACATCGAGTCTTTTGATCAGAAGAGCAATTTGAGATGCCACCCTAGGCGTTTGTTAGACGCATGTACCATACTTACAAATGTAGATGGGCGGCATGGTGGGGGGAAACTATAAGTAAGTCTTATTGGGAGGCTATGTAACATAGCGGAAGAGAAATCTTAGCCCTAATTACAACGAAAGGACCCTACAGCCGTCCTAATTAGTTGACATGATAAACCAAAGGTATGAGAAGCACCCCGGGCGAGTTTACGAGGTCTCCGATGAGCCATGGTGCTTGGATTAGGGATAGAGACTCTTAAGCATAACAAGACGACCGGCTGCCGACGAATCATGAGTGCAGGACCTACATGACAGACATTAGCTTTTAAAGACCTCTTGAAATAGAATTGTCAGGGGATAAAGTCGCTACACCCTATAGGGTGGCTATATCAACCTATTTGGCTATATATTAGGGCCAGGAATCAATTGATCTTTCTATTGAGCCCTATCTAATACACTCTTCTACCCGTCTTCCTAACCGCTACTAGGCTTCTATTCACTCTGTGACCCAATATCCTGACAGGAATCGATGACATGGGCATATACCTGTTTATAATTAGCCAATTGTGAATCCATGCTTAGCCCCGGTAACCTAATTAAGCCGCGAAATAGTATTGAAACCATTTTCTAACGTTGCTCATCGTACCCAGAGTAAACACCAAATTTAGGGCGTGGAGGTGATACAATGAAATCCACGAGAAACTTGGCTATTCTCATAGAAGCGTATCCGTGCGGGCAAGCAGCTTCTTGATCTCATATGGTGGTCCAGAACGCCAAAAGGGGGACATATTGAAGAAGTTGCTACATCTTCTCACACACTTGCCATCAATGAAGATGTGGACCGGGAGCCCGACCATTAAACCCGGCGTGTTGGAGATTTCGTGTATGAAGCTCTCAGCTTCGATTTTCTTCTAGCACTATCGCATAGGACCGGATTCTTCTTCCTCATGAATCCCGAGACTGTCCCAATGGGGGCTACTCGCGCAAGAACGGCAGAGCTAATTACGAGGGTCAAGTCGAGGGGCGCTTCGGAGATGGCGACGAGCGTGGTCGAGGCAAAGATAGCCGTGCCAGTCACGAAAATGGCACCAGTTCCTAACTTAGACAAACCACGTATGGTAGCCTTGAAATGGGTGATTCCGGGTATCGAATTGATATAAAGGGCTAGAGGCTTGAAGCCCAAGGTTGGTTAGGATCCATGTACAGCTTTCGGATGATGTTATGGCCGTGCTATTTTAAGCTATAAAGCTATGCAGACTTCAGGTGTGGAAGATGAAGAGGGTGCGATGCGTATTCATTGATACTATTAGGTTTGGGAACCTAACATGTCAGTTTAGTTGAATGGGAATGCTCTCATATATCTTGGCGTTCTCACAGGTCGAAGCCGGCCTGAGCAACTCCTCCAAGGCTCTTGAGATAATAGAAGAGATTCTCGTAGCAATTGTCAGAGTGAACAGTACTCGCGAGTTTCCGATAAGCGTTGAACTCACCACGAGGGGTCATCCGTCTCCCCTTATTAAGGATGTGCTCTCCGAAAGACTCGGGTGGCGTGTAGAAATGAGTAAGGCGCTAGAAGAATCCAGTTGTCGTCTCAATCTACTTTAGAAAGTCTAGGGGGGAAATTGTCGCCTTTGCCACTGCCCGCCCGAGGACTGTACGTAGTAAATGCTGAACGCAATGAACTGTAATGATTTGGAGCCAGTTCCATCCGGGAGACCACAATCAATTTGTCCCAAGCTTGATTCAAAAAAAAGATGAAAAGGATACCAAAAAAGGGGGTTTATGAGTGTATCAAGCTGTCCAAGTTACGGTACGGGTCGCTTGCGGATGTCATAGTCTGACTTCAGGCATGTAGACCGCAGCTATTACCTCAACCGCTTTATAATCCACCTTTCTACTATAGCACGCTACCTGCTGACTACTCATTGCAACAGGGTTAGGAATTGGCTCTACGTCAAGTAATAGGCTCTAGAGTATAAACATAGGAACTTGGTAGCCAGTTGTAGCGAAGTGCACTTCCATGCTCGCGTGGGCTTATCTAGGCATTAGGTATTATAGGCGTTACATGATCACAACACCTCGTAGCAGATGCTCACAGCCCCCTCAAGCTGCAAGGGATACCGAGAGAAACGTCGCAAATTTAGTTCCGAACCAGTCACTCTGTATTATCCTACGAGATTGGCGGACATGTATATTCATCGATCCGCTCTTAAGGGTGTACTTTAAGGATGAGGCATATGATACGCATTCATTCCCTACAGAATCTAAGCTCCCTAATTTGGATGGGCGTAGTCAATATTTCATTGCGATCCTTCCGATCCTTGTTGTTTTCCCACTATTATGCGGTGTCTCACTGACTTCTTCATTTTCTGTGCAATACCCTCTCTAGATCTAGCTATAATCACTAGCCCGGAACTCTTGAAGGCCGGAGAGTTATAGTAGCATAAATCATCGGGATACATAATAGGCGAGAACCTAGTAGAGCGTGTTGCAGTATATTAGGTCAAGGAGTCACAACATGTACTGTGTGGAAAAGAGGTTACGAGGCATCCATCATATAAGGATATAGAACCTATGTTTTGGGTTAGTGACTGCAGGTTTGCATATAATTGGACATCGTGCAACCTTGAATTGCCACCTTGCATGAAATTGTACATTGCACGTGGCTATATTAAGGAAATTAACTATTTGTATGCTTTTTGTATCTTTTTGTACCTTGATCTAGAGTATACAGGCAGTACGTCACTGCTGAGACGAAATTGTGCTTCTCTACCCCTAGCGTTAGTGGTTGCCTCTCTGCGACGACTCCTTTACGATTTCACGATGCCTCTTCAATGATAGTCAGATTCACGGTCTCAAAATTACGGAATATTAGTTTTCGTTACCTAATCTGCAATACCATATGTTGTGGTTGATCTTAGCATCAGGATGTCTCAAATAATATTGTTGCATATAGACGATGCAATTATTTCTCAAGTGCTTTTCGATGTTGAAGCTAGAAGTAGTGCGAGCCTACCGGATATTCGTGTTATTGTACTACAAGTATTGGCTATGAAAGACTGTAAATCTTTCAACGTAGTTCTGATTCCTAGGCGTTTATAGCCCATGCATACCTTTTAGGTGAAGCTATTCACTTACTCACTCGGGGAGATAACGCCGTATAGACCCATAGCTTGTTCACTTGTATCTCTGGAATCCATCTTTTCTTCGCTGTGTAAGGCAGAATAAAACGCTAGTGGCTAGATTTTGAGACGTTTCTTTCCAATATAAATCCGATAATCCAAGTTATGGCTCCGAAGATCGACAGTCGATGAAAGTGAGTGCTAGCTTCGCGATTTCACTCTAATTCAATTGAAACTGCTAGACTAATTAATAACACCATCTAATTTTTGAAATGGGAAAATGACCGGGGACGACGCAGAGCAGCATAATTAGTCCTGTTCCTATAGGTGGTGTTGGTTATTTAAACAATGTAGACACTTCGGGGTGGTTGCGAGACTTTGTCTTTACCGCCAATTATCTACCTCGCCGCTAAATCCCGACTCCTTGTTTCCGAAATACTTAATATGAAGGGCAGTATTGTATCTTTATGCCCAGTTAGTAAGAAAAGTTCATCAAGCTTTAGTTACCAATCGTGGTTAATATGCCCGTCTGCTCTAAAACGGCATCAATCCTAGAATGACTTTGCTCTCGAGCTCATCCTAGGTCTATATTTTAGGACCGTCAAGAGAAAAATGGACCGGATAGATGCTAGACACCGAGTAGCCACTCTAATGAAAGTTTAACTCGCTTTATGAGGTCTTCCTTTAGGTAGTCCCTGGTGGTAGATATGTCATCTGGATGCTGTCTTTCTAAATGAATGAAATCGGAGTAGTAAATTATAGGAGAGGTAACTGCGATCTGACACTCACATTGCAGTACCCAGAGTCAGCGTGTTTCCCGCTAAAATTAAGGTAAACGACACTCGGCCGTGGTAGATGCTTCCTCATCGTCTAGTCCCCGTCATTTATTATAGAAGTTGCGCAATGGGTCGGGAAAGCACCCGTACATCACGACAATAAGCTAGGTGGCCACGTTAGTGTTAAATCCCGTGGGAGGAACTATGACAGCAATGTCGGGCTTGCGCCATTCCACAAAGGAATAGGATTGATGCTTTTGCTCGAGATTCAAAGGCTTTGCTTGCCTTCAGAAGACAAATATAACAAGCTTGATGACACTCGACAAACCAATACCAAGCGAAAAGGACTTTCAAGATGAAATAACGCTACCGGGCCGCCATTACGTACCGCTATCATGGAAACCCCACGATTGGATACCGTCACTCCAGCCTTCGTGGCGCAGTGAAGATTATTCTCACGGTTGAGTGGAAGATTGGGGAGGTTATGAACTATGCGCGAAACGCATCTGGCAAAGAATGATCCACAACCAAGCAAGCTGTAGTTCCCAATTCTATCAAGTTGGTAATATATATGGATCTTTAGGATTTGTGACGGAAAATCGGCTCTT
>JAPESX010000265.1:0-21776 GCA_029590615.1 Nemania bipapillata | reverse complement strand
GTAGGATTATATATACATAGGATCTTACAAAACGTGGGTTTTAAATACCATAACTAGCTGTGACTATAGAATTAATATCTAATGACGATCAAAACACGTAGACAGTAATTGATAGAGAAGATTTTTAGAACGACACGGTTACTTTTGCTAGTTTCCCTGCGAATCCTAAAGACTATTAGGTATAAAGTGACTATAGCGTAAAAAATGGTAGTTTTAAAATTAGACAAGCAAGTATAGTTATTGATAGTGAAAAACATATATCACACAAGAGAACTTAAATAATCTACTACCATTAGAAGTAGAACGCCCTTGAGATAGAAACCTACACGTAGTCTTGTAGGGGGCTGAAGACCCTATTCTTGGCTTGGTATTTTATATGGACTTAGTTCTCTCCTACTTATATACATAACTAGGGGATGTCTTGATATAGCTCATATCTATCTAATAGAGAAGGGCATGTGCTTTATACAGTTCATAGCGGTATAGTTAATAATAACACTATGTCTGTATCTGTGTTATGGGGTTGGAAGGATTTGATATAGAGTAACACTAAATTATAGATTGGGATTTTTACAAATTAGACAATAGGGCATTATGATGTTGACAAAATGATTCTTGATATATCATCAAGATATTAATGGCACCGCTCATTGCTTCATTATTGCACTTTCGATAGTAATTAGTAGTAATGAAGCATTTGCAATTATTCCGAGTCCCATATTTTCGATAGAAATATACATAATTTAGGTTGTATACATAAATAGCTATAAGCGGTTCAACTTTCTATCTTAGTAGCAGTCTAATCTTATAGTAGAATTGTACTACAGTATGCAGTGCAGTTACTTAAATCTATTGATCCATGTCTAGCGTATTAAAGTAAGCCGAAATTAAGTGATCAATATAACTAAAAATGAAGTTTTAGCAAGCTTCTCTTAGTGGGAGAGCATATAGGCTCATATATAACACAACACCAGTAAGTCTAATCATCGAGGATGTGACGAAGATAAAACCGAAGAATGCCTGGATTTCAGTATACATAGAATGAATAATATACTTTCTTCTAGCCAGGACAGCTATTACACATACGAGAATATTAATTTAGAGACGCGTCTGAATATATTATGGATTTCCTAAAGCTGATTCTCTGTGCTGGTGATAGGCCTCCCATTTAACCCTGATGCGTCGTAAGCGACTAAATAATTGACTGAAACTGATTAATATTGTAGACTCCTGCTGCTGGTGAGGTGGTAGTATAATGTTATAGTTCTGTTTTGTAATGTACTTCAGACCGATGTAACGCATCGATCACGCTCGCTCCGAGTGCATAAAGATAAGGTATCTAGACAACAACGGCATTTTAACAATAGACTTATTCTAGGAAGACCCGAGGGAGGCAGGACGGTTAGTTGTTAGTGAGGCAGCAAAGTTAAATATAATGCTCTGCCGTGAGTCGGCTTGACGGATGAGACAGAGGGTGTTATAGGACCAGGCGCGAAGGGGTATCAACAGCAGCACCCGGCAGGTATTATAGTCCTGTTGAGTATGACACTAAAATTCCGGCACAAGGTTAGCCTGCTTAGAGGCTCAGGACAGATAGAGAATGCTCTCGAGTGTCATTTTCTTTTATAGTGTCTTTTCATGATAGATATTGAGAATATGTGCAGGTGAGAGAGAGAGAGGGTAAAGTAACCTGTCAACTTTCTCCACAAATAGTGGTTATGTTTTGTTGTTTACTTTACGTCATCATGGAACGAGTCTAGTCTAAGAGTTCTTACTTGTATCCGGCACTGGCTCTCCTTCGTCTACATGGAAAATTTCCTTTGCTGAGGCGATCAAATTGCAAATGTGACACAAGCTTAGCCCTCCTAGAGTCAAGCGCGTCGGCACTGAGCTAGACTAGCCCCCTAGCAACGGCAGAGCAACCACTAAACCCAACTATCCTGTTGTAGCAAACATTAAAGAAAGGTCTTAGACTAAGCGTTTAATCGATAACATCCCTATATATGGACGTTAGTACCACATTAGAGTTGCTGCGCTTCCTGATTGTACGACTTTTCAACTCAGTCTCTGGCTAATATTTTGGATAACGCGTGGTACGTTAATAGAAGACAAGGTTCGACGCAGTGCTAACACAACAAAAATTCGGCAGGACGAGACCGTTTATAAACTGATACGGACTTAAAGGGAACTGACAAGAATCCTGTAGACAAACTATTTACAGGGTGCAAGAGATGTTCGTGTTTGAGTTAGGGTTCTCAGTACTCGCTTTCTAAAAATGCCATCTATGCTATATTAGCTGCCAAAATTGATGGAGCTTGTACTGACTACGGTACTCAGCGCCTTGTCATCCCTTAGGTCATTGATTTCTAAATGACCCGACTGGGCGAAAACTCCACAGACTAGATTCCCCGGACGCTGTTTTATTCTGTCCCTTCCAATTTTCATAAATAATACCCAACACCATGGCAGATCTCTCTCGGCCAGAGATTATTGAAGATAATCCCATTGGGGACGGTCTTGATGCCTTCCGTACTATGTTTGGCTCGATCTGCAAAGACAAGAGGGTCTTATGCACTCCAGATGCACTTGATCAACTTGATAGAGATGGTATGAGAACCCCAACCTTCGCTACAATATTACTCCTCTAATCATTATAAAGAACTTCGAAAACTTAGCCGTAACCTTTTAAGGACGGCACAGATCCTTCCTGCTGCTGACCTGCTGCCTGCTAAAACGGGCCCTGGCACCCTTGCAGACGACCTCTTGCAACTTAGTTGCTTGATCCGCTCCGATGATTTTAGCCTCGACTGTATTAGGCCGCTCCTGAAAGCGGCTGTCACTAATAATAAAGATGATACATATATCTGGAATGAAGCCGAACGCACTATTACCGAATTAATACCGCATTCCCAGCCTATAGAATGTTTTCTCGAAAGCTCGTCCAGGTATCTCATTGATATTGACCCAAGTCTTAAGCTGGAACTTGATTCTTCCTATGTCGGACTTCGCTGTTTCAACGGAAAATTCTTTGGAAGAGTGGTGGGCCTTGAAGCAGCGTCTGATGCTGTTTTCCAGAGGTGTGTCGAAGGTAGCGATCCGCTATTTGGCACCAAAGGATGGAGAGGGTGGCCAGCAGACACAAAAGAGCAGAATTTACTTGCATGGTTTGGCGACCTTACCCTAAAGTTGGAGGCATTTGCTCAAACTTGCGATTTCGCGCCGACGTTTCGACGAAAGCTGGTAACCTGGCAGAAGGCACCGCTCTTGAGTTCCACAGGAAAGCGTAGCATGGATATCGGCTTCGTAAGCGATAATTTCATGTACACCCCTACGACAGGGACGACTTCCCGATACCGCTGTTCGCAAATCCTCGTGCCTGGCGAATTGAAAAGTGACCCCTATGCAGATGAGTCATCAATTGTAAAGATTGACCTTGCCAAGAATGTACGAGATATTTTTTCCGCTCAAGACACCCGTCGCTTCGTCTTAGGCTTTACTTTCTGCGGCTTTTCTATGAGAATATGGGCATTTGACCGGCTAGGAGGGGTTGCATCCGAATTATTCGACATTATGAAAGATGGGTTACGGTTTGTATCGACGGTATTGGGATTTCTTTGGATGAATGAAGAAGATCTCGGTTTCGATCCAACAATTATAACAAAAAATAAGACACGATATATTCAGATCGAGCGGAATGGGTTAGAAGAACGCCTTATTATTGACGAGGTATTGCACCGTTTACGCCATATTACTGGCCGGGGTACAACTTGCTGGAGAGCCCATCGCGAAGGGCAGCCGCAGATGCCACTTGTTATTAAGGATTCATGGCAATGCGCTGGACGCGATGATGAGGGCCAAATGTTACGCGAAGTAACAAACTTGGACGTTGATAACGTTGCCCGATATTATTACCACGAGACTGTTCAAGTACATGGCATTGATGATGACATTGGAAAGAACGTTCGTGGAGGCTTAGATATTACCACAGCCGCAAACTATCAGCTGGCCTGCTCAATACCGCAGCCGGTAATGAATGAAATCGTGCCTATCGCTCTTCAGGGAGGTCACGGCAGCAATAACAACACTGCTCCTAGCAAGAAGCGGTCTTCCAGTCAAATAGGCGCCTCTTTACCCCCTATTAAGCGATATTCCCCTTCGGCATTCCAAATGAAGCCTGGAAGTGATGAATTACTAAATCGAGTGCATCGGCGTGTCATTCTTCGTGACTATGGAAAACCTATCTACGAGGCGAGCTCCCGATCAGCCCTCCTTACTGCCCTAGAGGGTTGCATTAACGGACACGAATCTTTGCATAAGGCCGGCTTCATCCACAGAGATATCTCAGTTAATAATCTAATGATGAACGGAAATACGAATGACGTCTCCAGGACTTCTTTCTTGATCGACCTCGATCTCGCTATCAGAAAGCAACGGAATAACGCCCCTGACGCGTCTGACACCTCAAGAGAAAAAGAAATAGCCGGGACGAGAGCCTTTATGGCTATCGGTGTACTTCTAGGGGAGAAGCATTCTTTCATGCACGACCTCGAGTCGTTCTTTTGGGTGCTTTACTGGATTTGTATTCATTATGACAAGATAGACGGGCTAAATACGTGTAGGGTTGTGGAAGAGTTCGAGCGATGGAACTACCTTCGCCCTGAATATCTAGCAAATTTCAAAAAGGGGAAAGTTGCTCACGAAGGCGACTTTATCGTATCCACACAAAAGAATTTCACGAATTATTACAAGCCATTAATACCCTGGGTCAACAGATTGCGGAAAGTGGTGTTTCCGAATGGGAGATGGACACAAGAAGACCCGAAACTGTATACCAGGATAAGGAAGATCATCGCGGAAGCTCGAAATGATCCGAAGGTGTTGACGGAGAGGTAGAAAAACGCAGTGATCTCCATGACTCCTAAGACTTCCCTTTGAAGCAGCGCGGGCGATTAACTGATGACTTAGCCGATAGGGGTTGGATTTTATGTATAAAGGGGAGTGGGAGTCTAAGCTCTAGGAATTCTGACAAGTTAGGGATTCTTCCTCATATCGTTAGAGACTTTGAAGCTAATATACTTGCATTCTATTTGATTTGTAGCCAGGTTATATTGTCAGATTTAGTTATATATAAGATCTTAGGCGCAAGTCCCCTTAGAAATTTAGAGGGCTAGGAATTAATTGACCTTTTATTGATCGCTATATTACACACTTCTTTCTAGCTGCTAGCTAGCCTTCTATTCACTGGGATGCATGCATTCTTGATAGTTTTTGTTAGTGAATATAGGTCCTATATAGAACACTGTAGTGCTTAAATAGCAGTATAAGTGTAGCTCAATATAGCTAGGGGACTCTCCTCGTTATATCAAATTATACTAATATCAGAGGGGTAAAAGGGACTAAAAAAGCTTATAGTAGATTAAAAGCTTAACTATATAAAAATTTGTCCTTGTTAGTAATTATCAATGCTAGCTCTAAGAAGGTTAACCTCATGATGGCTAATAGAGTGATGGTGTAGCCGTTTAATTGCTGCTACTACCCCTGAAACCATTCTGCTGTCACGCACCTCCTTTTCTAAACCCGATTCGTTGATGTGGGTTGACATTGACCGGATTGGAGGTTATTATTCCTGATTCGGATAGAGATCGACACTGCATTCCACCTTGCCTCCGCGCTTATCCTGCAAGATTTTGGTCGCTTAAGTACAACTTACCTATACTAAACTTCGGTGCTAGAGTTCTAATTGTACATAAAAACTATAAACGGCCAAATCCCTGATTCATCTATGTTCTAGCCTTTTTCTGCTGTGAAATTAACGTATTCCTGAATATGATACAGGTTTTTCACCCGCTATTGGGTTGCCTTCCGAGGTTTGGATGCCAACTCCAAGTGGCAACAACCTTCATCAAGCTCATGTAAGTGTCAGGTGGCAGTACCAGTGTAGAAACTCTTTAAGATCTGGGCTGGTAGCGATACCAATAGAAACCGGCTCAAGCATGCCTGTTATTCCTGATCTGTTAGTTTAGAACAGATTTCTCTGGGACAGTGCATACAAGATAGTTCGTTCCAAGGCCGCTCTGCATTGGCTGCATGCCAAGGCACAGCTGCAAGCGCTAAACCCGGGTTCTACATCAATATCGTACGGTTGGCATTCGGAATGGCCCCCCAATAGATTCGGATTTGAGTTCTTCGTGACAGGAAAAAGGATATACTCTTATGCTTTATTGTAATTGAGTATATATATGACTGACGACATCTCCATCAGATTGAAACTTCATAGGTGATAAAGGACATCCAAAACACCTCATCATGAAGCTCTTCTCATCAATCGTCATTGCTTACCTTGGGGTGGTTTCGGCTTTGCCGTCTCAAGTAGTAGAGAGGCAACTATATATCCCCTGCAGCAGCAGTGATATTTTCAATAGCCCATATTGCTGCGTGCGAGGTCTGCTTGGCGACGTGTCAACGTATGCTCCCACTCTTTCAATATCTCTTTGAAGCAGATCCACATTGTTCGATCTTAGAGATTATGTATGTGTCTAACGGCTAATATTTGATTTGAATAGATGCACATTACGTTAGAGCGCCTTGTTTATCATGCCCTCCTTGGTACGAAGACCAAATATACTAACTGGCTACCTAAATAGCTCTATTGCCCCTCAGCGACAAGAATTTCCAGGACCAGTGTAAGCTGTTCCAGAAAACGGCAGTTTGCTGCATACGTCCTTTATTACTTGTGAGTCAATATTTGAGTTGTCGCCTCTCTCTTGGGAGTTGGTGCTGATTGCTATAATGGCATAGGGCACACCGCCAACTCTCTGCATCCCTGTGCCAACCGCAACCGCCTCAGCCGAGCAAGAGTAGGTATGGTTTCTAGGCGAAACGATTTCAATGGATGGTTGTAATGGTAGTTCATACTACCTGAACTCAATGGTGCGCTATTACACCATACCAAAAACTACACCTTGTTAGATATCGTCTTTGATTATTGAACGATTTCTCAACTGTGAATATTTTCTTCCGTAAAACTCCAATTGTGAATGCCCATGAGCTACAGCTATATATAATATTTACTCAACGTTTATTCAATAATCTCCAAGCCCGGTAACAAAATCCTCTTATGTGTAGTAGAATCAGAAACAGGGACGCTCCCACAAGCACACTGAAGCCTACTAGAGTAGTCCTTTTTGATATTGCAGAGATTGTAACCTCGCTTCCTTTATCGATAAAATACCAGTGGTTTAAAATGACTGCAAGCCTACGGCTCGGTCCAGCAAACAAAGGGGGCACGTTTCTCATTTTAAGGTACTAACTATATAGAATGCTGCAGCATTAGTGACTGCTATATTAATGAGTAGTAATGATGGCTAAGGCCTCGTTTATCGTGTATTCGCTATGCACGGTAAAGGCTTGAATAAACTTCTGAATAGAGCTCAAAACGCATAGATCTAGAGCTCAAGGTCTAATGACGGCGGAATTCGGTTAAGCAATATGAGGCAGCGCTAAGTAATTTATCACGGTAATTAAAGTTTCAATCTAGGGCAGAACCTTAAAACAGTGTTTATCAACAATACTTCTAAGGTTAATTTTATCGATAACAATAATTGCAAAATTTAAATCTAAGCTATACAATAGCTAAACTATTATGTAACGGTTTAATGCATGAGGAGCCCTAGTTATACAAGGTTTCTAATACCTTGATAATGGTTTAGCTTCGTATCAATGTCGTGTTCTAGTGTCGCAGGTCCGCTCCGTGACGCAAAAGGGTTCGTAGTAAATAATACCTTAGAGGAGTCTTGCATAAATAAAGTAGTTAAGAGATTTGTACTTGTGCTATACCGCAGTAATCCCTCCGTTAGAGCTGGGTCACGGTTGTAAATATATAATAAATCTTGAAGAACAGGAGATGGGCCACCTATTATTGATAGCCTCGAGATTATTTAAACTAATATAAATTGCATCACTTTTCTAGCTCCCCCAACCCATGAGTTATAATTGCGGCTAAAATCCGAACAGCACCCACCGACGAGTTCGTATGCTTCACCTTTAGGGCGAAGGACGGATGGGAGATTGGAACCTCTCAACATACACACAACATCGCCAGGTTCAACCTCAGTGTCTTGCCTAACGAAATCCAGAATGTTCCCATCCTCTAATAATATTTTCCCATATGCCATAGCAGACTTGATTGTCTGGAAGAAATTATTCGAGAAATCAAGATTCCTACTATCCACATTCTCCTGTTTGAAAAACCATGTAAGATCGTCAGCCCTACGAGACTGAACATCTACAAATTCGTTCAGTGCTGAATTGAAACTTTCGTTCTTTAGTTCGGCTACTTGTTGCACTAGAGCCACTACTACGGCCTGGAAATAGCGCCTTGCTTCAAGGTCAAGGTCTCCGTCCGTACGGTGGTCAACAATTGGAACCCAAGGAGGTACGTATTTGATACACCGTCCTATTATGCTGCCATGCACGGTCAGTTGGTTCCCGTCAGTATCCAAAGATGCCATAAGTGGAGCTTCAGGCTTCTCAAGTGTATGAATGATCCCGAGGTATCTAAAATCAGGAACCCATGAAGGCACGCCATGGAGGTTATTTTGACTGCAGAGTAGAATTCGCAAGTCCCTAGTCCAGCTGATGATAAACCGAGCGTATGCCATGCACACAGTCTCATATGAGAGCAGATAGTTGGGCTGCAACTCCTCGGGGAGATCTCGATGAATAGACGGTACTTGTGTTGCGAGGGCGAGGAGACCGTAGATTCTATCGTGTGGCACCGAGGCAGCCACGCACCCGGTGCGCATTATAAGTTCCAAAAGAGTAGAAACAACATTACACGTCTCTCTGCTGGATATTGTGTTTAATGATAGTTGGTCTTGGAACCACATCCTTCTGCCAAACATAGTGCGCATCTCAGTCTTGTCTCGGCTGCTCGTGAAGCTAGCAAGCCCAGCGCCGCCCCATAGCATCAGAGCACCGACCGTCATCGAATGTGCACCAGCGTAGAATATCGACGAATCTCCGGCAAGGCAGAATTCTTGGACTGTCCAGATGCGCGTGAACCACGGGCGACGGCTCATAAGGTGCCATATACCTAGCGTTTCTGTCTCGGCCTCGTCCAATTCCGGGTATACTTGTTCATAAGACCAATCATCGAAGCCTGTGCCCGTGCCAGCGACATCGCGTAGGTAGATCTCGTGTAGCTTAGATCTGCACTCGAAACCCCGTCTAAACAGCTCTTCTTCCTCGGCGCTATTACAGCCGAGCCATATAACGACACGGTCAGCCATGCTGTAAATATCGGCCATGCGGGGTACCTGCTTAGACTTCTCGTCGAGATCATGCTGATTGATGCATATCGCATCGACCCAGATATCCTTCTCGAGGAACTGCCCCCCGGCCTGGCGAAGCTGACGTAGGGCATCGTTCAAGTTACTTGTGGCATGGAACTCCTGCCCGTTGACGATGATTGGTATAGTGTCCGCCGGGCTGCCCCATACGTAGGATAAGGCCTGGTAGCTCAGGGACTTGTTCTGAGGTGTGAGGTTGACTTCTGTTAGGATACATCGAACCGGTTCTTCAGGTGCGCCTGGCAGGAGTCGTAGTGTTCGAATGTGCGAACCTTGTAGTTTTCGATACAATGAAGATTGGCTGCCCCGATAAGTCATCTTGAAGCTTATCTTTTAGTTCTGATTTGCTCAGGTCAGGGAGTTGATTATTCTAAGATGTCCAGCTAAAGATTGCTCTAATTCCACAGAGGTCGTCCAGGGCAAAACGAAGGAACATTATGCTCCATATGCTCGCGCTATAGTCTTACGCCTTACCTCACAAGATCCTTCCCCCAATCCGCCAATTAGTACGCTACATGCGGGCTTCCGCTTTCTAGTATTGCGATAATTATTAATATAAGGGACTTTAAACAGAATTCTGCGTTATTTTTGATCATAGCAACAAAATTGATAATGAATATGTTGCTCTCTCTTGACAGCTAAGTGCTCTTGTCCCATACCCCTATGGCATGGTGTTAGTCGGGCAAGGCGCTATATGCCCTATAATTATAGTGTAATGTTAGTGAGGTGGAAAAAATAACTACCTACCTATGTAAGAACATAGAGGTATAGAAACCTACGTATGTACAACACACCCAGCGAATTAGTAGAAAACTGTAAATTGCGGACCGATCTTATTCACATAATTGGCTTCTGCATGAATTTGACATAGTGTTTTGTCCAAGGTAGGTAGGCAGAATCGCAAAGCACTATGAGATGTGGCCAGTAGCAGAGCCCTTCGATCCCGCGAAGATGTGCACGCTATCTAAGCCATATCGGCTCTAACCTGGTCTACCGCTTCTCCTTTGGATATCTCGCTTTATCTTCCAAGAATTCTTGCTGCTCAATCTGACACTTCTTAAGATCAAAAAAAAGTACTACAACGACACAACCAACTAGACTTAATCCAAATAGGAAGTAGAACGGAGTCGAGTTATTGTGTGACGGGGTTGCATCAATTATAGCACTAGAGACCAGAGGGCCGATAAAAGACGACGTCATGCCGACAATGCTGAACAAGCTGAAGAAGAGGAATTCATGACCACGAGGAGTGACCTCCGAGATCATAATCTGGGAGTAGCTGTACCCCGGACAGATAAGGAATCCGTTGTATACCTGGTATACCTGTTTCGACGCAGAGGAATCAGTGGATATATTTGTAGGCATGAGTGTATTATACATGAATGGATGAAAATAGCTGCTTACCCAAAACTCCCATAGGTTGTGAAACCCGAATTTATCTGTCCAGATACCGATCATGCCCCAACCGTCGAGGATAACAATGGCAACTGCTATTGTGCTGAACATGGTCTTAGATCCCAGCCGGAAGCGCTTGTGACACCACCAAAAAGTGAAAATTCCGAACCCCTGCTTGGCACATCCTCGGATTAGCCGCTGCTCTGCGAATTGGTGTCTAGGGCCGAGTACTAGCACTCACCTGAGCGGCAATTAAGACAATGAGTAGATATGTCAGCTCAAGGCCGTCATAGGCGACAATAGTATTTTGCAAGGTCGAGATGACAGTGACGGTGGTACCGACGGAATCTGCTAGTAAAACATACCCTGAAAATCTAATTAGCCAAGCATCATATTCTATCGCAGTGCCGGAGATAACCCATACCAATCAAGTATATTAAACTCTGCTTAAGCCTCCATGTTGTCTTCATCGCATGGCAGATTTGCCATAGTCCTGCGGCGATGATGGATCGTTTCCCAGGGTCTTGTCCCGGGCGCCGTTTCTCGAGGAAGAACCAGGGTATGGAAACGAGGACCCATACGGCGGAACCAAAAGCTATAGTGACGCTGAGTCCCCAGCTATTGTTGGCATCGTTCTCCCTTATCTTCAAACCGAACATAATGCCGATGATAATGGCCAGGATGACGATCTCGGCTACGGACTGGATGAAGAAGGCGACATTGGCCAGTCGACTGCGCATGAGACTATCAGCATAATCATACTCATCGCGAGTGATATCCCCAGCAACGTAAGCATCAGCTTTAGCTTTCATCTCAAGAGTGTTGCGCGCGAGGCCTGGGAAGGCCGCATTCCAGAAGGTAAAGGTCATCTGGTAGGAGATCAGGCCAACAATGTATAGTCCGGCAGCGACCTGCCACTTATCGCCACTGTGAGCGCCCAGCCAACCGAAACCGACCGCGTAGGCGATGAGCGACTGCACGATTAGGATGTTGGGTCGCCAATAGCCAAAATCGGCAAAGCTCCCAATTGTTAGGAATAATACGATCTGGATGGCGAACGAGATGCCGCTGCAAAGAAGCATGATGCTGTTGATGGAACGGTTTTTGCCAGCGAAAGGCAGCACGCCCTTGTCGCCAGCAGCTTGGTATAGGAGATTCTGGAAGGCAGGCGAAGCAAAGTCTAATGGGCCGCGTTTTGGTAAGCCTCTACCCATTTCTTATCTTGTAGTAACGATCAGCAGAGGAGGGAAGAGGGAACTCACTAAAGGGCGTAAGCCCGTTGTTACCAATGTAGTAGCTAGAGTGTTCATTGAGATAGTCAGCTTGTTTCCCTCATATGTTTGTTCCCACGACCATTCATCAATGACAACGTACCAATAGTACGCATATATCTCCTTTTTCGTGGTGCGATAACCTTCGTCGAATTGGTCTGGGGCAACCCGTTCCTCAAACTTCTCTGGCTCCGCCTCCAAAACCACAGTCGATTTGGCCTCCCCCATGCCGGGCGGGGATGTATTCATTGTTGATTTGTGACAATATTTATCTAGAATCCTCTTTTATTTATCATAGAAAGCTGTATGGAACTTCACTTATCCTGGATGAGAGAACAGTTAGCAAGCGAAGGAGACTAGGCTCAGGGAGGAGGGGGGATTGATCTGACTATTGAAACCGTCCCGTGGCTAGCAACCGATCAGGTGGCACTCCAGTATCTCTCGTAGTATCTGAGTGGCTGAAATCAGAGGCAATTTTAAATATACTGCTCAGCCTTAATCGTATTGGTGTTTTCATGTGATACCTGTGGCATAGAATACACCGTACCTAACCATACCTTCTCCATATTCCACTCTGCTGATATTTTCTTAGTTCAACGCAAAAAGTCGTATTTATGCACCGTTTAACTAATTTATCATGTTTGTACTAAGTAGCTCATTACGGTAGCTCGATTCAATCCACCTTGTCTTTGTTAATCATCTCTCCTCGCTTTTGATGACTGTCTCCCGAAGCATCTTGCCCCTATTACTCTACCTAGGTAACAACGAGGCACTCCTGTATCCTCTCTCCTCGCCGTGCCGAGTAACTTCCCTACGTCATCCCCCTCCCCTTAAACCTGGGTATCACCCCTATATCCTTCGCTTCCGATTTTAAACCTTTTAGATCTTGCTTATTGTGGCTGGTGGGGTGATTGGTTGGTTCCTAGACCTCGGGGCGCAAATAGGTTAGCCAATCCAACCTATTTATTTTCATCGTCAATAACATTATACGACAGAGAGTAAAAAAANGAAGAAAAAAAANGGTCCTTTGTCCGTATTACTAATTTCTAAGTACTCCCTCCTATTAAACAGATGCGAACGATGAACGGCGCACACCGCACTCCAGATGTCTAACTCTAGTCTCAACTAAACTTCTAGAGGTGTGTGACATTGATATAAAACAGCCGACTTCAATTGTCTATGTATGGTCTAGGGACCTGAAATACTTATAGAAAATATCAAGTAGAAAAAGAACGGACTAGACTGAATCGATACAAGCCCTTGGTGCTTGTATTCCCGCCCTGTCACGACTCGCAGTTTCACAACTCGTCTTTAAAATTTTGGGGGTATTCGTCCTCAGGGAACCGCGTAACATCGCCTCCAGCATGCCCAGCGTTTGGGGCCACGAACGGAGACAAGAACTTTTCCTCACTGGGATCAAAGTACTTGTCATAAAATATTAGCTGCGGATCCTGGTAACTGGTATTCGTTGCCTGGTCTCTAGCCACCGGCTCCCACTCTTTGGGGCTTGGGCCTTTGTACTTCCCCTCACTACCTATCCCGCCGGACTTTATCTGCTTGCGGATGGAGTTCTTGGCCGCGTTGTAGAGGACCGAATAAGTCGGCACGCCGCGCTCTTTCTCAACATTTTTCTTGATCACGGCAGTAATTGCAAAGATCCACGGGTCCATCCTATTCAGCGCCTTCACGTTGAACTGTGTCTCGTGGCACCCGGCTAGGAGAACACCCGGCGTTGCTGTATGTGTGTCGAGCATTCCGCCACCCATGCATGAGGAGGTTATAATGGTTAGGTTGACGCCCTTCTTAAGGTTCTGATTAACTCTTGTTAGCCGTGGAACTAGCGAGGACTATAGACTGGATTCAAGTAGTGAAAGGTAATCTCACTGCTCTGATAGCTTTGGCCAGCCAGTCATCATCGAGAATCGCCTTCGAGGTCCCATTGTTGTTTGACGCCATGACCCAACCCTCGTCATTGCCGTCTTTCTCCCCAGAACCGTCTTCGTCGGGATATGTCGTACCGTGGGCATCAACGTAGAGACAACGCACATCTCCAGCCACAGCACCAGCGCACAGCTGGATGAATTTGGACTTGAAGTTTTCCACAGTGGGCGGATCCTGACCGAGCGTACACTTCTTGGGCCCTTTATCCGGATCAACGTCGAAGTACGAGAGCTCCACATCAGCGTGAGCGAACCCAAGGTGCTTTACTAGCATATCTCGTACACGGAAGATACCGTCGTCGGTGCCGGTTCCATATCGCACGATCAGAGCCTATCAAGAAGTTGCCGTTAGTCCAGTTGTTGGCGGGTGAATAAAACTAGTTTCTAGACTACACTATGTCGAAATACCTTCTTGTTGCCGAGGTTTCTAAAGTCTGTTTGACTAAGGGTGTGAGGGCCGCTCGAGTCGACGTCACCCGATGGGTTGGTCATTTGTAGCACTACCTGGTCACGAGAACTAGGAATGGTGAGCTTGTATGTATAATAACCGTTGTCGAATTGTGCTGTTATCGTATCGTTGGAGCCACTCTTAACAGACCTCAGTTTGCCATTGACGATGCTGTTTTTCTTAGGCTTTCCAAAGCTATCCAAGGTCCACTGGTGGGTTAGGATCACCGGTTCGTCATTTTCCAGCTCGCCGGGTATAGTCAAGGTTGCCATCTCGTTCTTCAAGCTCTCGAACCAATTGAGTTTCCCAGTGAAGACGGAAGCGCAGGGCACGCGTACGCCGTTGCTATAGTTTAGCGACAGGTTGACAGAACTCTTGTCGCCGGCTGAGTTCATCATCTCGAGTGACAGCGAGGAGAAATCAGTAGAGACCGTCCCTTCGAAGGCATAGGAATAGAAGGGAATCCGGACCCTATACTCCTTAGTCGTATTAGACACACTCGTGATCAAGCCCTCTTGCGTGCAGTTCTTATTTCGAACGCCGGCCCCATCGATCGTCCACTGCCAATACGCACACACTGGATCCTTGAGGGCAAAACCTGCAGGAAATACCATAGTTATACACTCGTTATCCGCATACGGAGACCAGTTGAGTTTGCCTACGTAGAGGTACATGGCTACCTAGGTATCTTGCAATAATCAGCTGAAGGCGAGCGATTCAAGGAATACTCTCACAGTATACAATTGTGGAGGCGGCTGGTTTTCGCTTCAAATGAAGTCTTCAAGCAAGGTTATTAGTTCAAGGTGCAATAATGGGTTATGAAGCAGGTGTAGAACCCGAGACTTTAGAGTTGATAAGTTGAGCCTTTATACTTAAGTCCCGGGGCTCACACTTTTCGGTCGCTTACTTTCTATTCTATAACAGGTATAATGGCTACTGGTCTCCCTATTATCTCAACTTGCTTACTAATCATTGTTTATCCTTCTTTAATTGTAAAGCAATATGATATTCAACCATGCTTTGTGTGTCTCGCTCGTAGGCTTCATGCGTATTGTCGTAGTATTGAGGATGTACCCATCAAATTGGTCAAGTGGTCAGCCAGGCAGCCCGAGGTAGCATTATTGTGTTTTGAGAAACAAACACAACGAACTAAAAGCAGTAAAGGATCACATTCGAAACTGAGCTGAAGATGCAAAGGCCCCTATCTAGTAGAGTAAGTGGAACGATGTGATATGCCTAGGTAAGCCTAGATTCTAGTAGTTTCTTGCATGTATAGTTTCCCGTGTTTGCGTTATTTCTATTATCCAATCAGCCCTTATGGCACAGGTCGAAATCACCCTAATTTGGTCTGCTACCAACCTCTGAAATCTACGGCAGCCTTAGTATACTGTATCTATGATGAAAGACGGTAAGAGTAACGAGCTGAAATCCTCGGGTAACTTGAATGATATGGAAACCTAAAATATGCCGAACTAGGTTCAACTACCATAAGAATGCACAGATGGCGTGGTGCCGTTTGCATCTTTGGCCCGTATAGGCAGGTGAGACCAGCCCGAGCCAGCTGGGTTGATATCTTTGCATGCACCGCATTCATAGAGATGTGTTGGGGCGACGTAGCCGGTGTTTATTTGTGGTTGCTGTCTGTCACACGGCAATACATAGTTCGGCGCTCTACGGCAGCATTTCCCGGGACTTGTCCGCCTGATTGAGGAATTCGGGATAGGATCGGCGGGTGCAAGTTTCCATGTAGGTAATTTGTATACTCTACCTGTCCATTCCCCACATCCCAAACTCAGGGTCGCTTTCATGCATGCCCGCGCGCGGTTGTGCGCTCGCTTGGCATACATATGCTACATACATATAGCTAATCCTAGTTGCTGGTCCCTTGTGCGGCCGTTGAAGCTGCAACATCCATGCGTGGCGTCCAAGAGGCAGCTGAAGTCTTTGCCCATGCATAACGCGCCGACCATCCTGAATATCGGCGACGGCAACGCGGATTTCGCCTTCGAAAGATTGCCGCGACAGTCTAACTTACGATTGTCAAATATTCCCCTAGCTCAGGAGTTAGGGTGTGTACACCCATTGTACCAGTTCTCGCTGAGCCGGATACTCCGATGTCATAGCACAGAGAAGAAATTCCACTGTGTTTAGCCAAGAGCGGCCCACTCGCGATTATATCAGCGATACTATCTTCAACGATTTCATGATACGATTCATTGTCAAGATGATATTTTCCCCAATAGCCGTGTGCTAAGATAGTAAAATGGATGTGCAAGCCTTACACACCGCACTTTGGCGGCCTGACCACGGTCACGATAGCGCTTCCAAAGATTTTCTTAGATCTTGCAAGGAAAAAATACATTAATGTACTTTCTGAGTGAAGAGTCTATGTGCAGAACCCGCGTGCCCTTCTCTCTATGAAGAAGAATTGCTATATTAGCCCATACTTTTAAGAAAGTTAAAATCAACGCACTATGCTCGAATCATACTATCCCCCTAGACCCCTTTTTCCCACTCCATCACAATAGCACCTAGATAGTATGAGTCAAAAGTTAGTGAGGGGCCTTTTAGGCGGTCCATGTATGGTCAATGCGCGACTCCAACGACTACATCAACAAGAAGTGTGTTCCCAATAAAGGAATAGATGCTATTAAGGGCTAGCTTATATTATTTAGAGATATGGGAGACAAGCCGCCGGTTGCAATGTAATCATACCCTACAGGTCTCCGCTTCTTTATTCTCGCCATAATGAAGAGACTTAAAGTTGAGAGTAACGTAGTAGCTTATACGGGGCGATATCAGCATATGGATGAGAGGGCCTTGGGAGAAAGAGATAGAAGCAATAAAATACCATGTGCTACGTGTCACATGCACAGAGCTGATTACTACCCTACGAATTTCTAATAGGTTCTATTTGTACTAGATAGGAGTCATAGGACGAGGCATGAATGTAGTTAAGTTATTAAGAAGCAAAATATAAATTCCTTTAATGTTAAGAGGCATCAGACTATCCTGTATTCGACCCTCTCCTCTATTGCGTAATCATATTCAAATACTTGCCAAATTATATTAACAAATAATACCGTAGGTAGGGTGGTCTACATAATTATATCTAGAAAGCCCTCTCCTCATACTCTCGCTGTAACAAGCATCTAATTATCCTGGAGCTTCAGCACGTCTCAGAGGTTAGATATTATTCCCTAATCTTAGGTTAAATTGGTCATAATGAATGTGAGAAGCGATTGAATATCAAAAACGACTGCCGCAAGGTAGAGCTACTTTCGCCACAAATCCAGAAGGGACTAGGAGAGGTCATCGTGAGGTTTCAGATGTCGGAAGATTTACCCCGGAGTGAAGATAGATCACGTATAGGTCACTGTATGGTAGCAGCTAATAGATAGTAGTATACGTGTAAAACTTAACATCATTGGTTCCTGAGCCTCCTCAACTCAATTGGGAGGACTATGCTCCTTATATAAACACAATGATCTATACAAACGGGCCCTAGAAGCGTACTCCCTGCCACCTAACTGATAGTAGAGGAGAACCGCTGTTAGGAATGACAACGCCGAACAGGGAAGACCATCGCGATAAATGGGTAGCGGAGTCGCCGGAGAGGAGGTTTTAGGAATCTCTACTTAGCAACGGTATATAATAATCTTTGAAGAATCAACATAGCTGAGGTGCGGCTGCCCCAAAGTTTGTGATAGCATTCTTGCTCGCGAATAGCAATATCAAAAACCCACCTGTACTGTGCCCTCCCAAATCCCTCCCTCATGCTAGTACTCTTATCAATCAGGCTAGCCTCTAGAGTCTAGATCACCATAGACTTCACGTTCGAGTCTAGAACAGATGCGTCAGCGTTACTCTTACGGAGGGGTGGAGTCGCTCTTGTATGGCAGGTAGCTAAGTGCTTCATATGTAGCGAGATCACTGAATCTATTGAGTCTAAGTCTAGAGATCTTGTAAATACAATTCAGGAGTGCTTATACCCCTTTATATAGATCCCTGAAACACCTGGTTTCCTTCCACGTGCTCCCATCTTCTCCTCCAATCTGTACCGATTTGGGGAGGCGGTCCACTATTAGGTACCGTGACAGTTACACACTGCACTCTGGAGGTTTGACTAGGGCCACAATAGCACCTCTAAAGATTTTACTCAAATAAAAGAGACCATTCAACTTCAAATTTAGTGTAAAGTGTAGAGAGCCTACCCGCCTCCCAGAAAAGGTCCTAAAGGGGGCTGCTAAGTAGTAGCATTTATAGCAAAAGCCAACGCATTAGATCTGAACCAAGACAGACTACTGGGGTTTGTCTTCCCACTCTGTCATAGCACACTGCAATATGTACCAATTATTCGAAGAGTAGATCGGAGAGTTGTATATAGTATAAGGGATATATAGTATAGAGCATGGTCGAGAAAGGGACTTTATATTTCGTCCTGGAGACGTTGAACCTGTCTAATGTTGACATAAGCTATACACTAGTAACCAAACAACGAACAACACCACTTTATGTCCTTATTTGGTGTAACTGGGTCAGTAGTTTTGTCCTTTCAAGGGGTGGCGAGTGTGATGATTCTGCTTGGAAATATTTTATTGGCCGCTCTACGTACTTGATTTTGTTCGGCGTCTTCCTCGAGAGCTGGCTATAGAATACTGTCCCTTGGCCAATAGACCCTAGGTCAGGTAGGAGTGAACGAATCCTCTGCCTATGAGCGTTTACGTAAATGGCCATTAATCTATTCCTTTTTAACTCGAGTCCTGAGGCCCCGAGACCTGATTTTTGAGAGCCTAGCCTCTGCGATGGGGCTGAAGAAAAAGGGAGGCAGGCGTAACCAGTGAAGTGCATCGATTAGGAGAAACCAGAGCTCTCGAGAGCTGCAATAGCTATTAAAGAATACCGAGGATTCACTGGAGCTTCGATTTATGCGATTATTGTATATATAAATAAGCTCAAGCATAGGATATGGACTATAAGATGCACAAGGGGACCGCCAAATACCGGCGCATCCTTCCCTCTAGGCTGCGTTTCGGTTTGAATGCGAATTAGTGCTCGGTAACAGGGCCACGCATGATATGAGCCAAACGCGATAGCCATTAGCTGGACTGTGGCAGAGTCGAGAGTCGAATCAGTGACGATAATGAGGCAGAGCATGCTCGACGCCAACAGGAGTCCTCCATACTGTCTTAGAATGAGCTTAGCAGCGGGTGTGCAGCCAGGGAGTTGATTTTCAGGGCGGAGAATGAAGGATAGGCCTGCAGCTGTCTCAATGATAGCATGCATGAGAAAAGCTAGGCTTTCTAGACGCATTGTGCTGTCTATCTGAATGTCGCCTCGATGAGACCGAGGGTCTGAGTTTGTGTCACGTGTTCGTTTGTCTGTTAGCTGCGATGGCTCTAAACGAACTAACTCTTATCTGGTGTAGGTAGCATAGGTAGCACAGGTAGGACCTAAGACGGGACCGAGTGTTGTACATTGGATTCAATCTTTATAGAAGGAGGAAGAAAAAATGGGTAGGAGTCGTCCAGCTAGGACGATGCGGCGTGGTAGCTTGTGCATCCTCGGCATTCTAGAGGACGGCACGAAGAGTGGCCGACACCCTTAAAACACTGGTAATATAGAGACTGGGGTTAGGCTTGGCGCTCAAGCTATTTGCCTACCTAAGGTTGTGCTAAGTAGGTATAGTTACCTATTTAGGCTTCCCATTGGATCTTGTTTTCCGTTTCAGGCAACGTTGTATAGTCTATATACGAGGGTCTCGTTGACATCTTTTTTCTTAAGTAGGTATACCGATTTACTATTCCACTATCTCGATGCCAATGGCAATCTAGATGGTCGATCTACTTTACATCTAATTGAGGCTCAGCGGCGTTTTCTTATGATAAGCCCTTCCCTTGCATTCCCTATATCTACAGGTAGCCCTAGGGCCTAGGCGCTCGCAGATCGTGGTCCCTACAGCACCTACTTATAGCTACGAAGGGATAGATAGTCACTGCACGCACGTTTCAAGTGTTTGATCCGCCCATCGATCGCGGTGTGGACTCGACACTAGCCGAAGCCCCGAGCCCCTTAGGCCTTGATAACCGACGTGAAACGCGTGGCTTACACAGACTACACAGCTCTAAATCGCAGTAGCTTACGTTCGTGGCGCAAGAACCGACCTTTATTTCCCGATTCTGACAATGTCAATACGATTATATCTGATCTATACTTCCATCGCAGCACGGTTCCTGCCGAGAGGCAGCCAAGCTCGACCTGCAGCGGATCGTAGGTGCAAACATGCAAGTAAAGTCGTCATAGACCTGTCATGGCCCATCCACTTCTGCCTTGCAGTAGTATAGAGCCTATAGACACATGCTTATTATGGCTTCTCCATCGAGGCTATCCAACTGAACGAATACGATGGCGAATACTATTTTTCACTACCATCTACGACCACGCCGCTTCTAGAGGTCAGTACATAAGGGAGTTCTCTTTCGCTCTCGCTGCCTTAACCTGTGCCGTGATGCTGCTGCGTGCAAGCGGTTTTCCTACATCCCTCGTTTCAACGAGCTAGCAATCCTGCCACTTAACCAGCTAATCCAAGTGCCCCTGATCCTTTGTCTGAAACGGCTTATGTCATCGCCTTACAACAAGATTGAACACTTGTCTACTTAATAACTCTCTATTGACAACAAAGCCTGTGATCATCTGAGGAATTATCCTGTTGGTTGCTACATCGTTTACATCATGGCAACGAACAACACGTTTGGGGAGTTGAGCCTCTCCATTATAGGCCTTGGAGCCCAGTATCCGCCTAACGAGCTCAAGGCGGATGAGTTGGCTAAGCTAGCGGCCAAATTCCATCCGGGATCTCATGCGTGAGTTCTAGCTATAAGAAGTTATAAAAAATAATATATACTAACATATATATATGTGTGTCTCGGTAGTATGGAAAGAGTGCTCTCCATTAATCGGTTCACAGGCATTGAGACGCGCTCCTCCATTGGGACAGCAGATCACCCGCTCGTCAACAAGGAGGCGCCGCCATCAATAGCAGAGCTCCATGAGACATTCATGAGCGACGGCGTACCGCTCGCCGTAGAGGCGGCGCGGAAAGCAATGGCAGAGGCATGCCTCGACGCATCACAGATCACACACATGGTCTCCACGACATGCACCGACAGCGCGAACCCAGGCTTCGACCACTTCGTCGCCAAAGCACTCGGTCTTCTCCCCAGCGTCGAGAAAGTCCTTCTCCACGGCGTCGGCTGCGCAGGCGGACTCGCCACCTTACGCACAGCCGCCAACCTCGCGCTAGGCCATCGTTTCCGCGGGCGGCCGGCGCGCATATTGTGCGTGGCGCTCGAGATCAGCACGACGCTCGTGC
>JAPESX010000264.1:0-21776 GCA_029590615.1 Nemania bipapillata | reverse complement strand
GTGCAGACAAACGAAATGCAATGGAGATCCCAATCCTAGCTCAACGGCTGCATGTGCAGAGCACAATGAAATAAAGTGAAGCCGGCGATGGAGACCAAATGGATATAAACAGAACCAACTCAGCGGTGTATGTATAGAGCGTACGGTGTTCGAGGTTCTTGTACGTCGTTTGAATGTTGTGATGTGTGTGTGGGTAATGAAAATTTCGAGATGTTGGTGTGGCGCTAGGGATTATATTTAAAGATATCTGATATCGTAATGTAGACTATTTAGCTATTGAAGGGATGGAGAGCTTAGAGGCCTAGTGTAGGTATTTAAGTAACGAGTGGATGGAAGCCTTATTTGTAGGGAAAGAGGGTAGATATCTATGTGGTAGTTGGGAATATTACATCGGCAAGGAAGTGGGAAAAGGGGGCGGCCGAAATTACTTAGACAAAGACTTCTCGTCATGCTTCATATGCCTACCTACCTAATCTCACAAGCCATAAGCTCGTATTAATGAACCCTCTATCTAGGTACTATACAGAATACAGTGCACGGGTTACCGCCAGAATCACCTATGCGTACTATCCCCAGTATGCATAGTTGTATCTTTATTTTTTATATTAATCCCATCATTGGCTTCTTTCTATCGTTCTATTGCTAGGATTTAGACATGGGTTACTGTTTGGCGATTAGTCAGACCCACCTTGTCTTCAGACATCACCATAGTAGCTAGTTTAATTACAGAGTAGGCTAATGGCCCGTGCTTCGTAAGGATTTTAGGCCAGCACGGGGGAGCAAAGGTTCAAGGCCTTTTTGCGTGAGGCTGAGAGAGAAGAGGACTAAAGGTAGGATCTGGAGTGACATTGATCCATAAGTCTCGGGTTGCTATATTCGCATTATAAGAATGCATGCTTACTTAGTATCTAGAAGTTGCGGTATAATGTATAGAATACTAGTGTCGACGCGAGACTGTGAGTCCGAGCCTTCTCTATGAGCTCATGCGCCTGGGAGAGTAGCAAGTTAGGTCGAGCGCTTACTAGATCCATGGTGTTTCGTGATCTAGGTATAAGACCCAAACATTCAAAATCAGACAGTGTGGTGAGCATGCCGTGAGCGTTTCGAGAAGTCTAACCAATCATTCAAGCTCAGGACAGGGCTATGATAGAGGCTTAAATTAAAGTCCCTGTTGTACTCCAATGCGCATTCTCTCTTCTTAGACCTAACACATTTCGGTAGTAGATATGATGATGGTTTACTCATTTCTATATCTATCTAGATACCATAGGTATATGATATTCATATCGTCGGGCTACAAAGGAGGTAGGTATACCTCTTCTTATTATTGTCCGCTTATGAGATTCTTACGGTTAGCACAGCAGCATAGGTTACAGGTGGTCAACTAGGGGGTACCTAGTCTATCTAGTATTCCTTGGCACTCTTTACTTAACAACCACATACATCAGAGTAGCCTAGATAGGTATTCTGTACAGGTTCAGTCTTCACCCTCACCATGGCATCACTGTTGGCTGTTTCGAAGCCCATTGTCAGCCAGTGCGACAATTGCCAAGGGGCCCGATTTGACGATGCAAGGTCAGGGGGCCATGAGGCCAGGTTAGCGAACGGCAGAATAGGATTACACTTCGTTCTTGACAGAGGCAATAAGTCTATACTTGACTATGACTGGACCCTGGACGATTCATTGCCGCATCTACCGAAACTCAGCGCGACAGCTGAAGCAGGATGCGAATTCTGCCAGTTCCTGATAGATTTGTTCCATTCGCAGGACGTCAAATCTCTATTCAAGGACGTAGTCGACACTTCTGAATCATCTAGCGAAATCCTGCTTAGGCTATACTGTTCATATACCTGGGGAAATTCCCACTTTATTTTCGTTGACAAACATGGTTATGGGAGTGCTAACCCGGGACTGACATCTTTCCAGCTTCGGGCCCATCTTCGCAATGCAAGGTCGAGGATCGATGCCTCTAGCTTTGGTCCCTACTGCGTGATCAATTGCCTCGTCGAGTTAGCTCCAAATGGTAAAGAGCTCAATGCGCTTCTCCAATCTAAAGTTCTCCGTGTTCACAAAAAGTAATAGCACATCCGGGAGACAAATGCTCAGCGTGGCTGGGACTGAGGACCACCCCAATCCCACTCACACGCAGTCTTTCGGGTAGTGAGCCTCTCGCCAGCCTCAGAGTCACATTGTCCGACTGCCTCAACCAAACTGGTCGCCATACAGCGTGTGGGAAACCTCGCGGTCCTTGTTACCTACCAACCAGATTGATCGAGATCGGGAAAGACACGCGAGTCCTTCGACTTGTCCACAGCAGCGATATTAGAAACCAAGTTCCGCAGAATTCCACTCTCCCGCAGTATGCAGCGTTGAGTTATTGCTGGGGAGAGACGCAAGATGTGTCATATAAGTCTACTTCTCAGACCGAGGCTAGTAGAATGGCCGGCTTTGGACTTTACGATCTCCCGCGGGTTCTCCAGGATGCTATAGCCGTTACAAAAGCCTTGTCCCTATCCTACATTTGGATTGACGCATTGTGTATCCTTCAGGATTCGAGTGGCGACTGGGAAAATGAATCGAGTCAAATGGGTGACATATACGGATCGGCCTACGTCACCATCTGCTCTCTCACTTCGTCATGCCATTCTAGTTTCCTCGAACCAGAAAGGCCAAGAGCCAATATTGCATTCCAATCATCAATTAATCCGAGTATAAGAGGAATCTATAGCCTCTCTTATCTGGATGCAGACATGGACAATGCCGGAAGGGATCCATACATGCAAAGCTTTCCGAAGAGCCGATGGTTTTCCCGCGGGTGGACTTACCAAGAACTAAGATTCTCGAGACGCTTGCTCTTGCTTGGCCCTTCTTACTCAGCATTCATGTGTGCCGGACTATTCAGCGTGTTTGGTGGACCAGACCTCGGCGCCCCGATGATGCCACTCCACAGTCTCGACCGTCTGACCAAGGACGTCCATCGCATATACGAAATCTGGTTAGAATTTGCGCAACGGTATTCGGGCCGCCTCCTCACCTATCCTCAAGATGCACTTCCAGCCATATCTGGAGCTGCGAAAATGTTCGCAGAAAAGTTATCCGATGACTATCTTGCTGGAATCTGGAGATCAGATCTTCGAGGACTACTGTGGAACTATTCGAGCATCCAGATGACACCATCGCGAGATCTTGGCCAGGTATTAGCTGCCCTGGGCTCTTCAGACAATTATGTTGCCCCCTCTTGGAGCTGGGTTGGCCATCGTTATGTATCCTTCGATGTTCGGCCCGCTAGACTGTCGCCCACTATACTGCCACAGTGTCAGCTTAACATGTCGACAGTTATCGACGGACAAAATACTTTTGGCAGAGTGAAAGGGGGCCGGCTCATTGTAACTGGGCCGACGTATGATATGGGGCCTTGTACATCAATATCGTTTCGTCGCCGTAGAAACGGAGAGTTAGTTGTACTAACAACACAAAGTGGCGAGGATGTTTCCTTATTTCTAGACTGGAGTGTGGAAAGAACGGACACGAACGAAGGAACGCTGAGGGGAATTTTCAAGCTCGTTCTCATTGGCACGTATGAAATCCTCGACAACGGACATGCCACAACAACCACCACTGGCCTCATCGCTCATAAAATTGAAAATAAAGAGGGCTTCCACCGCGTCGGGAGATTTGATATGAGCTCACCGAGTGGGGGCATACATACCATATTCGCGACGGCAAGGACGGAGACTGTTACGATCGTTTAGAGCTAGATTAGCACAACCGTTCTCACACTATTCCGGAATGCGGAAGCAATCTCTTGAAGAGGTAATCGCCGCGTAGCCAGCTAGAACGAACGTAGTTCGCCGGGATAAACTCACTGTCCGGTATAATAGGGGCAGTTCGTTGTAGAGGCGGGGCTTTAATCTACAGCTAGCTTTCGTGGTCAGCTGCGTAAGAGTTCTGTTAACCCTAATAATAGTGCAGCTATTGTAGTAACAGCGCCGGTAAAGGTTAGGTTTACATTTCTCATGAGCCGCCGGCAGTACCAGCGTCCGTCACAAGAATGCTGCAAGTCTGGTTATACTTGCTTGATAATTAGGTAGCGGCCAGTACTAAGAAAGCCATAAACTAGATTCTGTTATGGGAATCTGCAATTTATCGCCTTCTCGCGATTACATCTCACACTCATCCATCCTAGTTTTCAAGAGTATATTGCGCCTCTTTAGCCACGAATCTTTTTTTCTTGTGGCGGGCTTGCGCCGCATCTTTGAGCGCCTGGATATCTGCTCTCCATTGGTTCACATCGGGGCGACGCAGCCGACGATCGTAAGTCAATAGACCGTTGACCTCGCCCTCCACGTCGGTAGTCTGTCTGTGAAACAAGTCTTAGCACGAGCAAGTAGCTTTTTGATAATTTATACCTCGAAGATAGACTACTTACGTCCAAATAGCCGCCGAGCACGCCCAATTCTCGACTTGGTCTCTTAGCTCAGACAGAAGAAGGTGGCCACGGTAGTTCCAGGCTTCGAGAGTCTCGTCAATCTCATAAGTCCGATTAATCTCATTGACGGCCTTTTCAACCTTCCATAGATGGTCCGCGGAGACGTTGTGGCCAGTGCCTCCGAACTCGCCTTGGATGGCGATGCGTTTGTGGTCGTAAGGCGTCGAGTCCGTAGAATAGAAGGGAGTTCCACATTGTGGATTGGCGTAGTGGTGATTATCATGCCAATCTCCGAAGCCGTGATCATGCCACCCTGACGTAGCGTCAACCAGTCTCGTCGGGTCGAGCTTCTTAATGCGCGGAGTCAGATACTCCTCAGGATAATAATCTAGGATCTGTGCCCAGCCCTCGTTATAGATGATCTACACTACAATTAGCTCGCCTTCCCCTCCAGCCGGCCAAAGGAAGGGGATACTTGCCCACGTATAAATGCTAGGGTAATTCTTGTGCTGTTGAATCAGAATATCAAGCTGGCGTTCCCATTCTTTCTGCTGGTCGGCGCTAATAGGTCGGCCGTTGGGCATAGATGGCATGTCTTGAATCAGCAGTATACCAAGCTCGTCGCAGGCACGGTAATACAGATCATTCTCAACCTTGATATGTTTCCGAAGCATGTTAAATCCAAGATTCTTTAGCTCCTTGAGGTCAAACACCATGGCGTCGTGATTCGGTGGGAGATAAATCCCGTCGGGCCAAAAGCCCTGGTCAAGCGTGCCAAACTGGAAGAAGAACTCGCCGTTGATCAGTGGGCGCTTGATGCCATCGATCTCTCCGCTCTCGATGGTTCGGAACCCCGTGTATGAGTTGACCTCATCATCCCCCACAGTGACCGTGAGGTTGTAACTGCGCCTAGGTAAGTATATTGTCCTGATGCTAGTGAAGAGATGGAACGGCCACGTACAGCGTTGGGCTGTCAGGAGACCACAGTCGGGGCGAATGCACCTTGAAAGAGAATGCTTCATTGGCTTTGCCGCTTCCAGCACCGACATATTTCCCACTGTCTTCAATGACGGTAATTTTAACAGTATCTTTGGTGCTTTGGCTAGTGGTGACAGTTACGTCAACTTGTCAAAGTCACGTATGTTATTAGCTGGACGCTCGTGACAACCATAGCCTTGGGTCGACCTACCAGAACCATGCATGTCGGCAGCGATATCGAGCTGGGTGATGTACTTGGCGGGTACAGACTCCAGCCATACCTATGCTAACATTAACCGAGATTCCTATGAAGGAAACCCCGCCAGCTTTACTTATACGCATGGGCTATTTAAATGCGTAGTGGGATGTTCATAGGAAACACTTACACTTTGCCAGATTCCCGAACAGGGTGTGTAAAAGATATGAGAAGGGTTCAGGGTCTGCTTTCCCTGAGGAATCATGTATCCTTGGCATAAGAGTTAGTATTGCTAAATCGTTCTCGGGAGATAGGCATGAGGCACTAACCATTAGCATCTGTTGGATCGAATACATCCACCCGTAGAGTATTAGTTCCATCCTTAATAAAGTCAGTTATATCAAATGAGAACCTCCAATACCCGCCAGTATTATTTCCCACGATCTTGTCATTGACGTATATAGTAGACTGATAGTCAACAGCCTCGAAGTTGATGATGATCTTATTTCCCTTGCTCCTCAAGTCTTTGGAGACTTTGAATTCACGGGCGAACCATGAGGTCTGGACATTCCTCATTATACCCGAAAGGGCACTCTACTTGTAGAAAAGAGTTAGTGTTTGACGTGTCTAGTACAGGCTTCTGGGCGTTGTTTTATGGGAATGAGACGTAGACAAGTCTTTAAAGCCATGGCAGCCCCGAGTTCCATATCAGAGAAGCCAGCTGGTTTCGGGTAGATCTGACCTCAATGCAAGATGGCACGAGGACGTCAGTGCCATGAGTGACACCTGCTTTGGATACGCCCTCTCCCCACTGCCATATTCCGTTTAAGCTTTGCCAACTAGACCGTTGAAGCTGCGGCCTAGGATATTCAGGCCATGGATTCGTTCCAACCTTGTAGGTCCAGTCTGTATCCAACGGGGGTGTCTTTGTTACACAATTAGCATGAGAGCACGCTCTTTCTGGGTAGATGATCGTGATAATGCTGACCTTGACTTCATATCCCAGAACTAACGAAGCCAGAGACACTACTCCGAATAAGCCAACCCTCATATTGACTCTTGAGACCAGCCGGAATTATGACAAAACGAGAAGGGAGACAGATTTTTAAATTGAGTAGGTTGCTCTAGACTGTTCACCGTGTTCAGAATTAAGGTCGTAGGAGCGTATCGACAACTTTCTCACCGTAATACAACTAGCCCCCAGGGTATTTATAGCTACTTATGTAGGCCATGAGATGGAGAATGAACTACTTCATCCCTAAGAATCGCATTCACAGTACCTCCGTGTCTGGCATGACTCCTTCTCTTCACCTTCCTCTTCTTGACGATGTATGGGTCTCCTTGGCTGTGCCACCAGGCTCTTGGCAGGATGGATAGATGCAGTGCCATATGATATGATATATCGGATATCTCGCAGCGAACTGCCGTGTTGCAGGAGCTATAACATGCCTGCCATGCATCCCATTGAAGTGCCCTGGGGTATCGGTGGTCTAGAATGCACTACTAGCCTGGAGACGACAGAGCCAATGCTAGCACTGAGACGAAAATGGTTCGTTCGTTCGAGGCTACGTACAGTACCACGAAGTCGAGACTGAAATGACCATTTCCCTTGCACGACAAGTCGCGGTCAGCAGAACATCATATGCCGGTAAGGGAGCCACCGGAAGCAAGGGGATCTTCTGCCATGCTACCGAATCTAAACCACCCAAGGCCTTGGCCTGGCTAGGCACACTTCAGATCTACGATTCCGGCAACTCGGATGTGGTTAGGGCTAGGTAGCCGACGGCGTGGCACTTCGTGCAAGTCAACTGCTCTCATCTGGTGACTAAGAATGGGGAGTCTCGAGCTGTTCATAAAAGGCAGTTAGGTAGAGTAATGGTCTGCTAAGATTACCGAGAGACGAGTAATCTCATCATGAGATTGTTCCTAGTCTATAAGATCGGACTAGCCCTATTATGCCTGGTAATAGGAACGGCCCTCGAAGTGAGATGGCAAGCCGGGAGCTATGGATTTCACTCGGAATGGGAAGGTGTTAGAAGCGGAGAAAACGACGAGTCGATGCTGATCTCATTCTGTACCCCAGGTGAGCAGACGGTCTACATACCATGCAGTCACAGTGAGTCTCTCGACGTGGAGACGGGCGTGTGATTTAGGAGTCAAGGATAAGGTACGTCGGTCAAGGTCAAGAGGCTCATGTGGGCCGTCCCGGTCAGCCCGTCCTCTGCAACCCCTTTCTCCGTATGCAGATTGATTCCGTACTTGGGCCTGTAGTCTCTGTCTTGCCTATCGCCGGGTTCGAGCATGAGCTAGCCATCTAGAATTAACCCCCAAGCATCTCGAAAGTCTACGCATAGGTAGATACGAGGAAGGAGGGAACAACAGCCCGATCTAATGGGCTGATTTCTGGATGGCTTTCGGGCAAAATACTCAGCTAGTCATTCGGACGGATTTACTTAGACCCCTCCTATTTGTAAACGTGACCACACCGAGTTGTGTATGTACAAGTAAGGCAGACGAATAATCCTACGGCACTATGCTAGAAAGAGGCTCGCAATATGACGATCACAAGATCCGCTGAATGTAACGCGGGGCATTCTTTAGCTTCGGCTATTGCCCTTGGCTATCCGACCCCTTATGTACATGTATGTCTGCTTTGAGTTTCTGTGGGCTTCTACATGAAGCTAGTACTCGACACCATAAGCTTTTATAACGAGAAGTTGAAGAGTAAGGGAGCTTCACTAATATATATGCTTAGCTATTTGAGTAGTTTATCTAGAATTCCTCCAACTTTTGACCCTCAGCCGAGTGAATTCGCTAAGCTAATTACTCAATCCGGCCATCCTAGTAACATCATATTTTATTCTGGTGGTATATTGTCCCAACATCTTTGGCATTTTCTAATCCCCAGTCCCAGAGAGACCAAGCGTGTCAGATGATGAGGATAAAGGTTGAAACTCATAAGATTGATGATCTCAGTGCTGTGGAGCTCTATATAGATTTCTCCGCATCTGACTTGGATGCCAAGATAACTCTAGAGAAAATAGGGTAGGTAGATTCATTCTTGGCAGCTTGACCCGGCACTGCACGAAGCTTACGTTATCTAATTTTAACTGCTTAGCGTATTGTTTTGTTCGATTTGGTTGTTCGGTGTTGGCATTTTGGTCCGCTGCAACATGTCAAGCCTTAGAGATATGGTTTGACTATACGGAGTGAATAGTGCTAGAATAAGGGGAAAGGATCAGTATTATAACAAAAACATACAGACCAAATAACGCTGGAATAACGAAAAGAATAAACTTTATTAAACTTTATTATGCGACTAGCTACAGAACGGGGATTCGACCTAAAACACATAGCGGCTTTCTTTTACATATAGAACACATTAAGATACGTAGGAGTTTCAATAGGCCATACCTAGGTAGTATAAGGTGCTGGTTTAGTTGGACTGCTTAATTGTAAACGTTGACGTATTTATTGCGTTTCTTCTACCATATACTGCTAATAACCTGCCCTTGCCTCGTCTCAATTCTGACCCTTTTCGATAGAAGGTAACGGGATTTATACAGCTTCTTGGTAACAAGTCCATGGTTTAACCCCATGCTCCTGAACCTATTCCTAACACCCCGCCATTTAAAGATCGTAGCCTAGGGACTAGACTAGCTTGCGAAGTATGATTGGGACCTTCGAGACGAAGCTGAATTTTGCCAGAGGCACGTGGGAACTATTTGCCAGGCTTGTCATAATGCCGAAAAGCTAATGCGTGTATGGGATACATATATATATCTCTATACTCATGTTTTACTTGGCACCTGGCGTATATTTTATCATATACCTTAGGCATGCCTTTGTTGTTTGGCCTGGTGATTTTTTTAGAGTGTACCTGGGTCCTGATAAAAATAGAGGACGGCGTGCTTTCGCTTGACTAAGCGCATATACAGCATTCTATTTCACATAGCAGATACAATTGTTTGTAATAGCTGTGGTATCGCTGTTCTAGGCTTGCTATGAAACAAGCGCCCTACAAGACGTTGGGAGTGAATGGAACCAGTCATGTCTCTCCAGACCAGCAACCGATTACTCCTACTGGTGGTCCTGGCTATAGCGAATGGCTTGTCATCCTCTGCCACCAAGGGAATGAAACGCGATGGCGTAGCAGACCGACTTGCGTTCCGTAGATGGATACACCAAACTACAGAATTGGTATAGATGAAACAACCACTCGCCTAGTCTTGGCAGAGCCCTTTGGAAGACATAACCCCCAGCTCACTAGGTGCATCGCAACCTAAAGCTGCTCTTCTACGAGGTTGATGAGAATCGACTAGGCGGCAGAGTAATCCCCGGTTTTATGATCATACTCACGCTAAGCCACCAGTTTTAGGGTGACGCTGACACTGGCTTTATGATCGTGACTCTTTGGAGCAGGGCTCGACAGTGAGTCAAGTGGCTCGCGAGGCCTGCCATCGGGGTATATAATATGTATAGATGTGGTAAGCGCGTGCTGGATCTGAGCAGTGCCTTGCTCTAGTGCATTCCCGGGCATATCAAAGAGACTGTCTCCTAATGGCTCGTGGCGGCGACGCTGTCGAAATGGGGGAATCAGTCCCGGTTTCCTAGCCGGACTGGCCTCCCGTACTTCCTGTGCTGGCTGGTCTCGGGGGTGGCGTGGGTAGTGAGCCGCCATCTCGATCTCTCTCCATAGCGACGCCCCCCATCATACTGGCCAGAGGGTGCGGCTCACCAACTTCTCTCTCGGAGTCTTCGCTCTGCTGACTGCTTGCGCTACCCTGGTTGGCGAGGGCTTGTTCGGCGATCTCGCGCTCAACTTTCTTTAGTCGCTCTTTCTCGACGGGATCCACGAGGTCGTCATCGTCGCTCCAGAAGCCTTCCTCGTCGTCATCAATTTCGGGCATAGCCATTCGCTTCCAGAACCGCAGCTCCTGCTTAGTAGCCTTCTCACGCACTCGCTTGTCCCACCGCGCCTCATCCTCGTCGAACTTCTTACGAAAGTCGCGCAGAAGGGTGTTCGCACGGCTCGCACTCTCCTGCACCTCCCACATCTGCTCTCGCAGTCGACAGTTCTCAGCACGTGCTTCAGCAAGCTGTGCGCGGTAAGAGCGATGCCAGGCGGCAATATCGGCGACGTGCTTTTGCTTGTAGACGTGAAACTGGTTTATGATGCCTTCGAAGACCTTGGCGTAGGTGGCGAGGAGCGTGAAGTTAGCATCGCGTGACTGCTTTGCTCGGTCGAGGGATTCGGTTAGGATGGAGAGCATGGCTTCGAGGTTGGGTTCTTGAGCTGTGGGTTGCAGAATATCATGGTTAGCGCCCTATTCTCTCCTTTCTCGCCACGTGTCATCACCATGGTGCTCGTCGCTGTGTGATGTGTGAAGGAACTCGGCGCGGCAGAGAACAGGATAGAGGGTGGCGAGCGCGGGGGACAGAACAAGAAAAGATGTAAATACCAAACAGCTCATCCGTAGCCTCGCCCAAGAGCTCTTCATTGCCTAGCCCCCGCTCCCGTGCCCTATTCCTCACTCGCCCCAAGCCGGATACAATCTCCTCGGTGACGCGTCGATTATCGGCAAGCTGGCGCGACAGCTCTTCGACCATGCCGTATATGATATTGAGTTCGGCCTGATGCGCTGCAGGCGTAGGCCCAATAGCCATTGCGCCAGCTGCAGCGGCCGCAGCAGCGGCGGCGGCGGCACCATTACCTTGCATCCTAATAGTGTCGGCCCTTCACTGCACAGTTGTATATATATGTAGATACCTATTTATGTGCTCGGTCAATTTGTACCGCGATCTCGAGTTCCGCTAAATAGAGCATCTGTTGGTAATGGTCGGCCCACTTGAGACGTCGGATGGAAGCATGGGGATAAAAGAAAATACAGGTACGCAATGTCTCTACTAGAGAGTCCAATGTATTCTGTAATAGAATGGGTACCTAGGTAAGGACCTAGTCTACATAAGGTAGGTACATAATATCGCATGTACAGATATAGACCTAGGCAGGCCCGATTTATCATATAAATGGAGGTAAACTTTTTAGCGGGGTGCACGTAGGACGTGAGCTCTCTCACCCCTTTTCCCTCTATACGTCGTGTTGATCTTTTCCCATGAACAACACTGCCGTCTCAGTATCCCTTTATAAATCTCTGTCAATATATAACATAAATTCACGTACATGTCTGAAACTACTGGTTCTAAATAAATAGCAAGATTCGAGAAAGTCGGTTGCAAGACTAAATTGCGAGACCAGGAGACTCATGAGCAAACATAGCCCATGAGAAGATATTCGTCTCTCCCTATTTAGTGTTAAACAGGGGCGGATAGGTAAGTTGGACTACATGGTAAGTACTAAATATATGATTGAGGGTACGTATGGTGATATGCTCCAGGCGAAAATGTGGTATACATATGCGGGCGCCACCCCGTCTAGCAGAAATACATACTACCAATACCTGAAGGATCCAGCCTCGGTCTTCTGCGCCAGTTTAGACTTTACTATAGCCGAAACTTTCCCACGGCTGCACATTCTCCACGATCAGATACACTGCGTATTTTAAGGATGGGCTCATTAGCATTTCAGGCGATGATGTATCACACGACCAACGCTGCTGTCTCTTGCCCCTACGATATCAGCATAGATGTATAGGCACGAGTGCATAGACTAAAATCAGTCTTGATCAAGCCATGATGCTGCTGGTACATATGCCAGTTGGCGGTCTATGCCCTAGATGTACTGGTTTTGGCATACAACCTCATCGATAGCTGTTTACAAGAAGGTTCGGTGGCTGCCGGGGCTTCCAACAAGAAGCTTCTTGTCAAACTCAGAGTGAGAAAGCACTTGGGTCACTAGACTCGAATCTGAGTTCGACAATACAGGCTGGGACTCGCACTGACTTCCGTACTACTAGTCTTACACGTCAACTGGAACCGCTTTGGAGCCATTACCGCTGCCACATTTCTCTCCGTGAAAGCTGTTACTAAACCACACGACAAAATTCGGCTTTGCTCCTATAATCCTTCACCGAGAGGACTTATGACATAGATCGATCTAATTTTCGTACAAAACGTCTTATTTACATACAGGAATAATTGATTATCATTCTCTTTAGGATTCAGCTCAAATCTTCTGCCTGCTAAAGAACGGGAGTAAGAATACTACATTCCGTACACAAAGCGAACGGGCACGGACATTGGGAGATGGCGCGGATGCCGGGAGAAAATGAGCAAATCGCTGACTTCTCCAGCCCTGTGCCGGCATGTCTCAAAGAAGTCATTACGACACGCCAATTTATCTTCATGGCACTTGGGTCTTCCATTGGCGCCGGCCTTCTCTTATCGACAGGCCAAGGTCAGTATTCTGTACTCCGGATTGTCATATTCCCCCCCCNTTTCGCCGTGTTCCAGGGGCACGTTTTCGCTAATCACAGATTTTCTATTCCTGTTGCTCACGAAATCCTTGATATTATTTGCTCAATATGAACATGAATTCCTAGCTAACCTCGAGTCCGCAAAAAAAGCTCTCGCTGTTGGTGGCCCGGCGCCGCTCCTTATCGCCTTCGCGGTCGTCGGCTTTTGTGTCTGGATCACCATGTGCAACCTTGGAGAACTATCAACCAATTTTCCTGTCAAGGGCTCCTTTTATGAGTTCTCGGTGCGCTTCATCTCGCCGTCGTGGGGCTTCGCAATGGGATGGAACTACGTCCTCAACTTTGTCTTCGTCGTTCCTTTTGAAATCATCGTCATGGTTATGTGTGCACGCTTCTGGAATCCAAATATCTCGCCTGTCTATCTCGTGCCCGTCTTCATCTTCGCACTGATTGTCATCTACTCATTCGGTGCGAGATGGTTCGCCGAAGCCGAGAATATCTTTGGCATTCTCAAGATCATCGTCCTCGGAATCTTCGTCATGGCGGCTATCTGCATTCTTACGGGAAGGGTGTCGACTGATACGCGCCGGACTGGGGAGCTGGCGTATAATGACTGGCGTGATGAGGCTTTCAGGAATGGCGTGCCGGGATTTCTCTTCGTTTTTATGGCCACAGGCACGGCGTACGGCGGGACTGAAATGCTCGGACTTGCGGCTGCTGAATGTCGCTCTCCTCGGTACGTCATGAAACTCGCAAGTAGGCTGGTGGCTGGCCGTATAGCACTGTTGTATATTCTGCCTGTGCTCATGCTTGGCCTCGTACTCAAAATTGATCCAAGCCCGGTCGTTTCCTCTAACGATAGCACCATGGCCATGCATCCTTCTTCGCGCGAGGTCCTTGTAAGCCCCTTCGTACTCGCAGTCTCGGAGGCTAATATTCCTGTGCTCCCGAGCCTCATGAACGCTGTCATTGTCGTTGCTATTTTTTCTATGGCCAATGCGAGTAGTAAGTAGTTCCCAACGTCTTCTTTCTCTTCTTTTTTTTTTTTTTTTTGCAGTAGTATAAACACTCCTCTGGCTTAAGTCATACGTCGAGGTCTTCCATATTGGAATACCTATCTTACGAATGATGCTGAATTTGGAAACAACTAAGTCTAAGCCTGACAGTATTTGCGGCCTCACGAGCTTTACATGCCATCTCAGCCCGCGGCATGGGCCCCCGCTTCTGTGCTGTTCTACGATGGGATAGACCGGTAGGCGCGCTTGCGGTCATCTTCGTATTTGCCTTTCTCTCATTCGCTGGGGCGGCGGAGCACGGCGACGAGGTTTTTGTTTGGCTGCTCGCCCTCGCCTCCTCTTCTAGCTACTTGAGCTGGTCGTCGATATGTGTGGCCCAAATCCGCTGTCGGCTCGCCCTCAAGCGACAAGGCAGAACGTTGGACGATCCGGAGGCTTACCGTTCTCCATTCGGCATCGCGGGTTCTATCATTGCTGTCACCATCTTCGCGTTCGGGGTTGCGGCACAGATTGCCGCGGGGGCGAAGAGCCCGCTGGCCTCGCCGCCTCCCGCCGCGGCGAGTTTTACTGGACTCATTGTCGTTGTCGTGTTTTGGGTTGGTTATATGATCTGGAAGCGGGATGTTACACTCCTTGTGCCCCTCGACTGCATCGAACTCGGACCTAAACAAGAAACGTGCATTATTATTAACACTGCGGAGACTAGACACACGACTGTTTGAGCTGCGGCACCCTGAATAGTCAGTCTCCTGAGCCTTCCCTTCCGATTGTGATAGCTCCTTTTAGTTATATGTTCAGGGGCCCTTACCCCTCCTCTATCCTCAAATCCTAGGTAACTAGGAAGGGGTCTCAGAAGATATTACGGTTGTCCAAGAGACTGCCTCTGTTTTACTCAGAGGCATAAGTTTGCGACAGACTAGATATTGAACCTTTCAATCGGTATACCTAGATCCTGACTGATCTCTTTACATACGTATTCAACATATTTCATCGGAACCTATGCCTCTGTATAGACTTTGAATTGGATATCATTTGCGTCAATAGGGGTAGTAGCGATCAACGCTCATTGCAAGCTGTCTCTCCAACTTTCTGTATCATAGCTATCACGGATTTCTAGTATAACGAGTCTACGTCTTGTGACCCTGAAGAATATCAACAACGACATCATACATGTCCTGACCTGAATCTCCTCGTCATATTGTCATTACCCCCAAAACACCTTGTCCCTATCACAACCAATCATGCAGGCTACCAGTTGTCCGAACGCCCTACAAGCACTTTCCCCCTTGCTTCTTCAACTACGCCGCAACTGATGTAGTTCTTCGCTGAGGCTGCGAGGTCCCGCCCTTCTTTGATGTAGTGGCACTAGGTCGGGCCAGTGTGTACTTGGCAAAGGCGCGAGCTAGTGCCTTCTTACAACTGACCTTCTGGCTACCGACAAAGCTGTCAACGGTGACTGCAATAGCACGGTCGATATCCTGAGCCGAGCAATATTCCGAAAGCCGCATTCGGCAGAAAGATTCTGAGATACGGATGATAGCCTCCAAATGACGGACCTAAATACGAGTGGTTAGTGTTGTACACTCAAGCGAGTTGAATTAAAACTCACTGTAATAGGATAGGCTCCTGTAGCTAGTGATTCTCGACGCATATCTGCAAATAGTCTTGCAACCTTATCCTCGTCTATGTGGAGTAGCTTCGGTTGACAATGCTCTCGCGCGTAAAGAATGTATTTGCGGAGAAGCTCCTGGGGGACTTCTCCTTCCTTCTTGAGGGCGCCTTGGCTTTCCTGGGCCGCCTCAGTATCCTGATCCATTTCTTGAGTCTTCTCACCCCCCTGGGTGGACGGATGGCTACGACTGTGAGATCCCACGATGAATCGAGCTAATCGCTCATCTTCACTGGGGTCAACAGTGTCTCGTACGACGCAGAGAATATCAAAACGGGACAGGATAGGCTCCGTCAGTTCAACATTTGCTGAAAACGGTATTGTAGAATTATAGCGACCGCCTATGGGGTTGGCAGCGGCAATAATGCCACAGCGGGCTTGCAGGGTGGTGACGATGCCTGCTTTGGAAATGGAGATTGTCTGTTGCTCCATGGCTTCATGAATGGATGTCCGATCTTGGTCATTCATCTTGTCGAACTCATCAATAAGACAAGTACCTTTGTCTGCTAACACTAAAGCTCCGCCTTCCAGGGTCCATTCGCTGGTCAGAGGGTCCCGACGAACACTAGCAGTGAGACCAACAGCGGATGCACCTTGGCCCGTGGCGAACACAGCACGGTGTGCCGTTTTCTCAACATATTTGAGAACTTGAGATTTGGCTGTCCCTGGATCACCAAGAAGGAGAACATTGATGTCGCCACGAACGTGGTGGGAGCCTTTGGCAGTCTTCGCGACACCGCCAAAGAGGGACAAGGCAACCGCCGTCTTAATGTCAGTGTGTCCATAGATACTGGGAGCGATTGAGCTGACAATCTTGTCGATAATCTGAGGGTCACGCGAAAGTGCACGTATCTCCTGCTCGTCTTCTTCCGTCAATCTGAAACCAGCGAGCTGATCATGGGCTTTGACAATGTTGTTTGCTTCGAGGATAGTAGCAAAGACGGGGAAGCCGTTCCGATTGTTGAGTTGGGCGTCGTAGTTATTTCTGTAGATACCCGTAACCTCAATTTCCTCGCCTGGCTTGGCCTTGTCAATCAAGTCCCAAAGGAGGATCACCTCCCGTGTCCGAGGAAGACGACCAGCAGGCACTGTCCCAGGTGATTCCTGGAGCGTGAGTTTTTGGTAGTTTCGATAGATGGTCTTCTCCGAGTTGATGGTGAATGGTCCACGAGACTGACAATTCTGACAGTACTTAATCTTAACCTCAACATTGGACTCCTGTTGGAAGGGGCCCAGGGTTACGCCACACTTGGTGCAATCGAATTTAACATAAATCAGCTGGGGGAACACGCCTGTACGTCGTGTCACAACGCCGCTGACTCTAACGAGGCAATTGAGGTGCGACTGTCTCAGCTGGCGCAGGGTATAATGAACGGGTAAATCAAAGATGCGAACGTGAATATCAGAGTGAATGCGCTCGTAATCGGGATAATGAAGTAGAACCACATCCATAGCAACTTGATCAAATAGGACGAGCATCTCCTGGGGCGCATTCGCTAAGAAATAAGCGAGAATGGCCTTGGAGGAAGACAAGTGGTCATACGATACTTCGAGGGATTCGGCATTGATCTCACCCAGGGTTCGGATGCGATTTCCATAAACCGAAGAGCCGCTCTCGTCGGTATATTCGGTGAGAAAGGCCTTGAATTCCCGCTTGATGGTACGCTGAACGGCGGGTTGAGATACCCAATCGGTCAGGCTCGAGGCCTTCACGTCCTGCAAGGCCTCAAGTGAGAGCTCCTCAGCCATGATGTCTTGGTCCATCATGTCATCAGGGTCCTCGTCGTAGTGACGACGTACGCGGCGGGGTTGCGCAGTTAGGTCAATATCGCCATCCTCGTCCTCGTCTGGCAAGAAGGCCGCCGGCGCTCGCATGTTGCGGGCGACTTCCCGGTCTCTCCGGTTTAATCGAGCCTCCAGCCTTCGCCGCTCACCAAGATCTAGATCATCGTAGTCGCCCTCATCGTCAAGGCCGATTCTCTCATAGGCATCGTTTTCCCCCTTATCTTGATAGTCTCGCTCATAACCCTCGCGAAACAGATCAACGTCGTCCTCAGCCATCTCATCAAGCTCCTCTAGGTCGTCTTGGATCTCGGGCTCTTCCTCTATCTCATCGTCATCGTCGCCGCCGTGGGAAATGTGAAAGGCAGGCGGTGATGAGGGCATGGGACTAGAGGCTGCGATAGAGGAGGATGCATCACCGCCAGTGCGTGACCGTTTGCGACTCGATCGCGGCGGGGGACCTCGGTTCGCCGAGTCCATATTGCTTCGTAGAGGAGAGGAGCTAGTGACCCATAATCGTCAGTAAATCGCTGTTTATGATACGTCTTGCTAGAGACACAGAAGGGGGAAGACCGGTGTCATTGGACCGACGGTTTTCCACGTAAACTGAAGGATACATAAGGAAAGAAAGAAAAAAAGAAAAAAAGAAAAAAACTCCAAGGCTAGGCAAACACTTACTCCATTGCGAGTGTCTGCTTGAACACGTTTCTAATGGTATGCGTCGGGGAAGCCCCTATGAATTTAAGAAGATTCGTGTGGAATAAGGAGGTAATTCGTAAGAGGATGAAGGATGAAGGCGGGAGATGTGGGGTCAATCAACTAGAGAAGCCGACTTTGGGACTTTAGAGGACGCGTCTTGTACGCGTTAGAGTCGTGATAGCGCGTAAAGTGAATGCAGGCACCTTACGCTATATTAAGTAGGGTAGTGCTTGCTATCTAGTGATTCTAGTCTGAGTATGTTTACAGCTGGCCCACATCGTACCCACCCTAGACCCCTAAAGTATCGCACTGTAAAGTGCTGTAGATAGGTAACTCTTTAGTGGCTGTCGCGCTACGTCATCTGCCATCTGTGAGAACAAAGATAGACAGCTACCACGCGTTAGATGCCCTTGCCAGCTTCGACTCCCCCTCATCGGTTGACTTTTCTCCGGTCGCCCCTCGAATTGCGCATCGCATCGTCCGCGGGCGATAACCGCATGATCTGCTCTATTACGAAGACGTTGAGGCAATTGGTATAACCTGATAAGACAATGCATCCCCCACCGATTCCCGCGGTTCCAGAGGGCTCGCAAAATGATGCGACTAGGCCAGACAACAGCAACGGAGATGTCCCGTCTTCCCGTCGCGAGAGCGTGTCTCAGCAATCAGAGGGCTCCCAGACTGCCGGCGACTTCCTTAGAGACCAGAGGCAGCTAGAAGCCGATGCTCGCGAGGCTCTCCCCTACGTATGTGACTCCTCCCGTCCTGTTCTTCATCTCCTTACATCTGCCCAAACCAGTATGCGTTATTCTAGATTTTGGCATCGCTGACCTACTCTGCCATGAAGAGCTTTAAGAACTGCACCAAGCCTTTAGGTTCCCTACGTCAGAACGTCTATGCCTGTCTCACTTGCAACCCCCCGCCCCCTAATCCCGATAGTTCATTCGCCCCCGCCGGCATCTGCTATTCCTGCTCGGTGCAATGCCACGGCGAACATGAACTCGTCGAGATCTTCAAGAAGCGCAACTTCACCTGCGACTGTGGCACCACGCGTTTCAAGCCTGACCAGCCGTGCAAGCTGCGCCTCGATCCAAACACCAACGCTAAAGGCAATGTTCACTCCGAGCAACCAGACCCCAACAACAAGTATACCCAAAACTTTCAGAATCGCTTCTGTTCTTGCTCCATAGACTATGTCCCCAATGAACAGATGGGTACCATGTTCCAGTGTCTGGGACTTGGTACTCACGAAACGGGTGGCTGCGGTGAGGAATGGTACCACCCAGGTTGTTTGGTCGGCCAAGGTCCTAAATGGTACGAGAAGTTGCCTAAGAGGGATCTTCCCAGGACCGATAAAGGGGGAAATCTAGCCCCTATATACGAGGGCACGGCCCAGGAGCGTGGCGACGGGCAGCCGACAACCGAAACTGATAATGTAGAAGATGAGGAGGACACGGATGTACCTCTACCTGAAGGCTTCCCCGGTGAAGACGAATTCGACTTCTTCCTATGCTATAAATGCGTCGAGGCGTACCCGTGGATCAAGCGATATGCCGGGACCCCTAGTTTCCTACCAGCCGTCTTCCTACGGAAGCCCCATGAGAGAGTGGGAGAACCTCTTGCCACGAAGAAAAGAAAACAAGAAGACGACGACACGGACAACATAGATGGTAAGCCGACTAAGCGAGTAAAAGATGATCCAAACATCGAAGAGGAGGGTAATTTGTTAGACCTCCCTGTTCTAAGCAAGCTTGGGAAAGGAGAAGACGTAAAAGACGAGATGGTGTCTAAGGGCCCAGAATGCAAGTTAGCACTGTTACCACCCGCGTCAAACGGCGTGTTCTCTATCTTCCTCGAGGCGGATTTCCGCGACCACCTCTGCCACTGTCCGTCCTGCTTCCCCAACCTCAAACCTCACCCGCAACTACTTGAGCCGGAGGAGGAGTATGAACCGAGTCTATCAGACCCTTCAGATAATGGATCTACGCATGGAAGCGGGTCCCTTTATGAGCGTGGTGAATCCGCGTTGAAAACCATTGACCGTGTTCGCGCGATAGAAGGCATTGCGGCCTTGAATAATCTCAAGGAAAAACTAAAGCCATTTTTTCAACAGTTTGTTGAAAGCGGAAAGGCTATTAGTGCCGAAGATATCACACAATACTTTAGGCAATTGAGAGGTGACGAAGAAGCCACTAAAGAGGCTAGTGAAGCCGCCGAAGAAGACCATCGAAGAGAGCAGAGTGGCTACTAAAGCGCAGACAAAAAAGGTCTAGCCACGATTTCATCAGAGAAAGAGGTGACTGGCTAGCGAGGTTCTTTGCTTGGCCCTGGTGCCCGTTCATATGCTTGGAGATCTTTTCTATGTATGTGCGACAACTAATGAGATCACTGGCTAAGCGTGAGCTATGTATAACAAGCAACAAGACTTAAATAAGAAGTTGTAATATGGCAGTATCGAAGAGAGAGAAAACACACGGAAAGAATGAGGGGTTCAGCTACTTTAAACTGATCCATTTCGTATATATTTTTATTGACATTAACACGCATTTCTATTCTATTAGGCATATCCCGAAATCCTATGCACGCTATCCTCTAGTCGGTCCAAAGCTTCGCAATGGTTGCTCTAGGCAAGGTCCCAGATTGGGTCTGCGAATGTTGTTGAGCCAGACGTATCAAATTGCTGGCCTCGGTTCCCAAGTACAACGGCATCTTGATACGCTGTGCCTCTGCGACAGCCTCTTGTAGCTGTCTTGCCACCTCCTGCAGGCTTTCGCCCTCCGTTTCAGCAAGCGTTTGCGCCCCCCGAAACATATTTATGATTTCTCGGCCAGCGGTTTCAAATACTTTTGACCCGCCAGCTGCATTGATGCAAAGATCATAAACCTGATCTAGGTCAAGCTGACATCGTTTTGCAAACGCCAATGACTCGGCCGTCCCGCACAGGTAAATGCCTCGGAGCAGCCCTTGCACTAGAGCGAGCTTCTTGGCCTTCTCTTCCTCGGTCAGTGGCGATGCGGTGTCTTTTAGGCCTTCGGTGTACAGCCTTATCAGGCTACTATCGTCGTCTGCGCCGTATCCTCTGGCGAGGCTAGCAAAGTACACCTGTTCGGCTGTTCCAGTCATGGGTGTCGAGAAGCCCGCCCGCAAAGCTTCGGATGTGATGATGCCAGCATCTTTGAGGATAATGGTAATGGCACTCGCGATAGGCCTGAACTGGGACAGCATCCTCGGGCCACGGTGCCCGAACATCCACGCCGAAGCGTCAGAGTTCTGGATGTTGTCATAAGTATATGCTAGGTCGAGCCCTAGCTGGCGGGCAAATCCCATGCCTTCACTAGCAGCGAGGATCTTCACGGCAGCTAGCACCTGATGCACCATCTTCATGTTGCTGCCAGCCCCGATTCCGCCGCTGACGATATATAGCTTTGAAGTATCAGAAAGTTCTTGAAGGAGGAAACGACCCTTTTCAAGCGCCTCAACTGAGGCACCGGCCATGATGGATAATGTGCCATCGGCAGCCCGTCCGGCACCGCCAGACACAGGACAGTCAACCAGAAGCACATCACTGCGTCCCTCTGCTGCCAGCTGCGCTGCGAGGCTCTGGACATAGCCGCACGGCACGGTTGAGCA
>JAPESX010000263.1:0-21801 GCA_029590615.1 Nemania bipapillata | reverse complement strand
GTGTCGTCAATTGTGAGTGGGCTCGCCCTCATTCCCTTGTAGACTAGGATAGATAAATGACCCCAATGTCGTTCTGAGGCGCCGAGTGGGTAAATGCGCTAACCCTATAATCTAATAGCATTAGAGAGTTTTGTGATCTCAAGGCACCTGTCATCATGTTCGATAAGGACGATAACTTTATTGCTATGCGTCTGGAGGAGGTAAGTCTGCGTCGTCCAAGTCCCATTGGATCAAGATGAAAAGTGAAACTGACGGAACGAACCCCGTAGTTACTGCCCATATCTTTTGGCCCTGAGGCTCTTCTTCCGCCTGGGTCCTTGGCGAGGTGATGACGGAACATGTAGTACGTAGTTGTTAGCTAGTCACAAGCAATATACTATATATACATCTTAGACTAATTGTGTCACCTATGATATTATGTATTAGCGAACTATTATCTATACCCTCATGTGCATTATCGTATTTGTACAGAATAGACGACACTAATCAATGCACGTCAACTAAGAGCCGCCCACCTACGGAATATGTTTTAGCTTTATATGCAGTTAGGCTAACTAATTTACCAAGCCTATTGCTTTCGGTATCCCTTATATATATGTACATATAATTTCGACGAGGCCTATTAAAATCGAGTAGGTCTCGCTTGTGAAATAGAGATCTATGTATCTACATAAATACGTACCAGACTTTTCGTCATCATGCACAAAGATGCGGAGAACAAGGCAGGGATATGGATTCCGTCACTAACTGAATTTCTTGGCGGGTAGGGGCAGGGATACTAGGCGAAGTAGCCCCTGGTCCATGATGATGAGGAATGCTAGAGAGCCTTCGACCGCTCTATCAAGCTCGAGAGTTCATGCCTCTCCATCTTGCCGATAAGAGTAGGGGGTTGAGGAATCTTCAGCTTGTCGCTGTATTCCTGAACCATTGACTGTTAAATAGAATGTCGCGTTAGTATGGTTTTTCTATAGAACCGACGTCTCCGATCAAGAGCCTTTGATTACGTCTCTTGGCGCTGGCGCATCTTGCATATTGGCTAGGGGTTCCTGCTTCCACCTTGTAGTTATTGTACTGTACTCCGTTGTGGTCACGCAGACACCGGTGCCACAGTCAAGGCAGAGCCTAGGGATACTGTCCATCTCGTTTACCAATATTTAATTAATTCAGAATCATGGGGTGGGAGACGAACTATAGTACAGAATACTAGGTTGACGGTGTACGTAGCTATTGATAAAAGATGCCGTGGCAGCACCAATGCATACTTGAGGTGACCATGGATGATGGTATGACTAACTAGTCTAGATCCTAGGAGAAGTTATCGATACATATACAACATTAAGAATAAATATAAAAATGACTCGCTATGTTTTATTCTTCTATATATATAATAAAGTAAATCGTTCTAGATCAAGATTCGGGTCGCGTCGGCCGTGGCCCATCCTAACAGGTCAGATTATGGCCGAGATCATAGAGGAATAAATCCAATCCAATCCAATCTGCTGAAAACGAAGACACATTTCTCCTCAGGGTCCACTCTGCGATCCCCGGAAATCACATGTAGTGCTCCGTCACAGGAAGTCGGGAAGCGACGCTGACGGTTCGTCCTGACCTGAGGCTACGATAGACCTTCGCCTGGCTCGCCTGACTCGCCGGAGCTGCGGTTGAACGAGTATCATATCCCTGGCGCCAGCAGATTGATAACTTGCCGCCTAAAGACTGCGCAGCCCTTCATTCACTATGTTTTATCTCCATTTTGACCTGATCTTTGATGGGTTTCGTCACGACCATTAGATATTTCAACGTATCCCAGTCACATCTATCAGCCCGTATCACGACGCTGGCCACCGGCATTGAGAGTGCCTCTGGTGGCTCTGCGGGAGGCAGCGGCGTACTGAGTTTGAACTCACTGCCCTCCCGAGTATTGTCACTAGAAAATATACTGAGGCTTTGGTCAGCGCGCGCATCTTCTATACCTTCGAGAACCGTAGGTTGACTATGAACGTCCGCTTTCCTGGCATACTCATTCATGAAATCTGGCATATGGCTTTCGGTTATTAGCTTCGCCCACTCCTGTTCTTCGGTTCCGTTAACTGAACCACCAAGGGCTAGTGGGACTTCAAACCCCGCTGCAGGGCCTTGGAATTGACTATTTTCATCCGGCATGTCCCAAAATTGGAGCAAGGATGGATCGTCAAGGGTTATGTTCGTCGAGCTTTGGTGTAGGGCCGCTTCTATAGGGGGCTGGATAACTAAACCCCTATTCCATGAAGGTTGCACACCCCCAGGAGCTTCGCTATTCCTATCAATGCCAAAACTTTCTGATGTGCCCTCCATATCTGTATCTGAGATCTCAGAGTCTTCTTCTTCTTCTGTATCATTATCGGCTTCGACTGGCGAGCTCGCGACCCCTTCCTCTAAGTGCGATGAAGAGGCGATTGGACTCTCAAGTTTTCGTGTTAAAATGGTGTATCTGAGCATCAATTAGTAGTTTGGAGCATGGATTGAGGTGGTAGTGCGAAATTCATTTCACCTGCCTGTTTTTCAAATCGTTTCTTGACCTTTTCGCATAATGTCCTGCCTGTATCCGCTTCCATTCTCTTCCATACTTGCTCACATACATTAGCAGTTTCTCGTCCTCGGATTTAGTTAGCATATTTTGTAGCTGACCAGGCAGTACACGAAATACCTCTGCTGTAGTCCAATTTCCTCTCTCTAAATTTGGATCTAGGCTGTGCTGCCAGCGCTTGGCGCATTCTATGGTCGATTAGCCTTCAAGCCCACTCCTCGGTGATAGGGCTATTACGGTCTGCTGATCGCGAGCCCACTGCGCCCGCGATGAGAGTCCACCTGTTCAACATGTCAGCGCACCATCATGCTAGCCTCCGAGCCGTCGAAGCACTTCCGGGCATACTTTTGGCCATGTACCGACACTGCATCACGCAACCGTGCATCTTCGTCTTCTCTCCAGGCACCCTTCCGAAGTCCACCGCATACACGGTTTATCCAGCGTTTCCGACAGTCTTTGTTGGTACGCCCGGGCAGTTGATCGGCAATCCGGTTCCAGTCTTTTACTTCCCCAGTCCCATCTGTAGAAGGCTCAGCCCGTCTCCATAGCTCTATTTACGTACGCCCTAGCGGCACCAGGCTTGCATTTGATAGTAGCACTTACAGTGTTTCACAACCTGCTCGTGGAGGATAGAGTCTTCCTGCTTGGTCCACCTATTGGGGAATTTTCGATTGGAGGTCATGATACGGGAGCAAGATACTATCAGGGCAGGAGTGCAACCGCAATCATATAATCCGCTTGGTGCTATAAATATCTCTGTCCGGCGTAACAAAGTTTTATTGCCGATGTATAAACTAATATGATTTCAGAGAAACAAAACTCCCGACTTGAAAATTACAGTTTCAATGTAGACTCTGTGTAAATGATCACGTCGAGCGCAGGGTTCAGACTGGATACTGCTGGTTCTGCCACTAGCCGTCCTTTTAATTAGCTGATCTCACGATAAGGAAAAGTGCGTTCTATTTTCTCCATTGGATTATGAGACTCGACCATCATCAGCGTTGCACTGGCAGGGAGACTGCCCTATAATATACGCAGACTGATGCATGCCATCGGTAAATTTCTGATCATCAGCAGATTTCTTGATTTCGCTTACCGAGACACCAAGAGCACGTAGATAAGCGTGTGAGATATGTGTTTTTCCGAAGTTGTCGCACGGCAGGGCCGCCCATATGCAAGATCACCTGCAAAAACCACAATTCAGGACGCCACGAATCCCGACTTCGGAAGAAGATCAGTGCGACAACTAATCCATGAATCCCTTCTTTTAGGTCTAACTCTGACCAAGACTCTTTGGACTATTGAAGTCATCAGAGTAAGTAATTTATGAGGCGACAAGAAGTTTCAGAAGACTACCTCAGGAAGGTATAGCGTAGAAGTTTTAGGAGGATAAGCAAGTCAAGATCATCCTATATAAGGAAGAAAGGGGGATTGCACCGATGGAGTTGAGGACCTTGAACGATTACTAACTGAATAGACCTACTGTCCTATAATAGAGCCCTTATTACCCTTATCGTAATATTCAACTGAGGTTGTACTTTAGGTAAGGCTCTGTAGGAAGCCCTACCAAAAATAGAAGTCAAGAAACCATAGGAGACGCTGCGTCTGCCGTTGCATGCCAATAGTGAAACGAAAACGCCATGGTTGATGATCATGGCGGGCTAGCGCAAATTTTAGTAAGTTCATGCGATTATCCTAGGTAGAGTCATATAATTACTACAAAATTATATAAGCAGCATAGCTATACATAATTCATTTCGTACGCGGCCCAGAACTGGTACTCCGGTCCTACTTACATAGAGGCAGGGTATCTCACGATGGATGCTGAGATGCGGAGCAATATTGCCACATCTATTCTATCAAATTTTACGTTGTCAAGCTGTTTTCTAGCCCTCAGTGAAAAATGTACCTTACGGATGAGTGGTTGGCCTATGAGAAGCAGCTCGGTGCTCGTCCTAAGATTTCTGGTAGCTGGCAAGAGATCAGATCTGCTTACAATGGGCTCTGTGAAGTGATAGGAGAGAAACTCCCGCCACCTGATCTTTCACTGCTAACCCGTATGTTGCTTCTAAATGAAAACCGAGTCCCGATAAGCTTGCTAACCAGATTGCTCTCCCAAAGAGGATATCAAAATATCGGATAGCTTATCAGTCCGCGTGTATACGCCATGTCAAATCCATCCTCGGAAAACCCTCCCACTGGGTGTTTAGTAAGTGAAATGTCTCCCCTCCGAATGCTAGTTTTTGATACTTACATCCGTAGTGCTCACGGCGGCGGCTTCGTGGCTGGGAGCGTTGACGCAAGTTTCGAAGATTGTAACTACCTTGCCCCAAACCATGACTTAGCCACTTATTAATGGTGCCTATAATAGATAACTGCCGGTATATTGCTCTGAAAACTCCCTGTATCCTAGTATCGGTTGACTTTCGACTGGCACCGGAGAATGTTGTTCCAGCTCAGGTTCAAGATGTATTCGAGGGATTTCGATGGGTACGTAAAAGTCTAACTTTTCCCCCTCGGGTCCTAGTCTATGTACAATTTCTGATACCTAATTAGGCATATAAAAATTGCGAAGGGCTCGGAGGTGACAAGTCCAAATGTTTCCTCATTGGTGCCTCAGTGGGCGGAGGTCTTGCTCTTGGAGCGGCTCACCGCCTCATTGAGAGCGGCATGCGGTCGTCATTTGCGGGAATTGTTGCTCTTGCCCCAATTACTCTACATCCTGAGTATGTGCCCGAGGAGTTCAAGGAGGATTTTGTCGCATACTCCGAGAACGCTGATGGCCCACTCATCGATAGGGCAGCTATGTATAACTTCAATGGTAAGTCTGTGATTCCAGGTTAGGGAAAGTCTTTCATTGATGTGAAACAAATAGCCCAAAATGGCTGTGACCAGATGATGGATGACCCTTATGTGTTCCCAGCATTACATGCTGGGAAATCAGAGTTGCCGCCTGTGTACATCTCAACATGTGGTGCAGATCCATTGCGGGATGATGGGACTGTGGTTTACTTGGCGCTACAGAAACTCGGGTAGGTGCCTGAGCTTTACATCCCCGTTCTTATCAGCAAGTCTTAATAGAATCTTCTATTAGTATCAAGAGTTCACTGAAAAATTATCACGGCCTGCCACACTTCTTTTGGATATTCCCTGAAATCAAGGAAGGCGACAACTTCAGGGCTGACACAGTCAATGGTGTTCATTTCGTGCTTGGGGATGGCCAGTGAGAGTTAACTTTAGATGTCAACATAAATCTACCTTTCAATGTCAATGGTATATCTTTCTGTAATACATATCACTTTGTTGTGATGTATCCTAGAACCAAGCGGTAGTCTGGTCTGTAGGGCATGAGTGTTTCTATAACTATGCAATGAGACATATTTGTCTACTGTATATGCCAATGGAGTCGATGTTAGTCTATACATACATTCCTTGTGTAGCATTTCTAGCGTACGCGTAGCCTGAACTGTAACACATGCGCTTATATTCTTATTCTCTGAATCACTAGATCTTCCTCGGATCGTCACTTATTTTCTTTTGGGACAATAATACATTTTTTCTTTTATATGTAGTATTCGGGGACAGGGATATAGTGTCCCAGAACGCCTGCATTGGATGTAAGTATTGTTAGTGGTGGATTTGGGGTGGTTGCATTTCCGTGAGTTTGCTGTGAATATCAGGTTCTACCACGGCTGAGTTTTGCCCGGACCGATATCAGATACTGAATCATTGGCCCAGTAGCGCCCGTTGATGTTTTTAATGTTGCCAAAGGCGAGACGTAGAGGAATCGCCGCGCCTTGTTCTAAAATCATGCCATCGTGGTCAGTGCCTCTAAACTTAGATCATAGCCGAGCCTTTACCCTCATTGTGACATACCCGGTGTCTTTGGTGGTCTACCAGCCTGACCCCCGAGTTCGGTGTCAACCCAGCCAGGGCAGCAGCAGTTGATTAGCAGATCCGGGTTGTCACGAGCGAGAATCCTAGTGGCGGCGTTCAAGGCGGCTTTGCTGGGGAAGTACGCCATGCGGGGCCAACCACGACGCACAGCCTGTCCTTCGACCACGTCGTGCTAAGGGATGATATGATGAGCTTGGACTCTCTATGAGTGATGATGCAGCTTGAGGCAATTACCTCGTATGTAGAAAGGAGCTCGCCTATCTGGTCTAGGGTGGCATTAGGCTCTAAAAAAAAGCTTCCGAAGATGGGGAGCCATGTATAACAGTTGTCCGGACTGCGACGACAGGTTGACTATGCGGCCTCCCTTATGCATCAAAGGAATTATTGCCAAACACATCTGCAGCCAAAGCAGGCATCGTGGTCAATAATCGATCTGTGGCTGTTATCAGTAGGTATCGAGTTGGAAACATACTCGCACAGTTCCGTGGAAGTTGGTGTTATATGTCTCCAGTCGTTGGTCTTTAGAGGCGACTTCGTTATAGTGATAGACACCGGCATTGTTGATGAGTACATCGCAACAGCCCTGCTCGGTGCGTATCCTGGAGGCCAAGGCATTAACGGAGGCTTGTTCAGTAATCGTAAGAGCTAGTGGAATAATCTTAACCGTCGTCGAAACGGAGGCGGGGTCTAGGTCCGGCAGTTTGCCAGCTCGAGAAGCTGCATACAGCACTAGTGGCCCAGCATATCCTGTGGCTAATTGGTGGCAGATACTACGGCCAATTCCCCGGCTCTAAGAATGGGTAGTCAGTTGGGGGAATAGTCATAGTCGGGATACGGCTTACAATGCCCGTCACCACAACCACTCTCGCTTTTGGCACAGACGTCATGGTATGCATGCAAGTGATGTGGGACGCAGACCCGCGGATTGCGAGACGGTGCGCCTATGGCGGAATGGGGGCAGTAAATCGTGAAGATGGAGAAGGAATGGGAAAGAAGAATGAACTGCTCGAATGTTCCGTATGCAGGCTGTAGTAATATATTCACTTGCACACTATGCAGAGGAACCATAGTATCACACCGACGTTGGAACGACCGGGAGTTCTATCTGCCTGTATGCAGTGTATTAAGTCATCTAGATAGATCGCACAGGGGACCCTGGACCCTGACTAGCCTCTGCGCTAATGCGCAAACCCGCGGTCCCGCTTATGCCTTGCAGCTAGGGGGCCCTCTGGTTGGCTCGGCTGTCGCTCCCGTTTCCGACTACTGTAGGTATCTCCCATTCCTCAACTTTCAATACAAAATAACGCTAAAATAGAGGTGAACGTCACACGCCACACTATGGAGGGCCGGCTACAGTCACAACTGGTTACTAGTATAAACAATTGACCTAGGTATGGTCTAGCCTGCTAACGAAGAAGACCTCGAAGGAGCCTACAAAAAGCAAGACAAGAGACTTGGCTAGGTCAATACAGGTCCTCTGGGCTTGCTAACCCGCTCCGTCGCGATGTACGTAGTTCTTGTAACAACATCTGGTATCGTGAAGACTTGGTTTATCCCGTTCTTGATGGGTTATTCTACCTAAAATAGTTCGTCATACTTGGTTGTGTCTTCGGGTGTTTTGACCCAGGGAGCCTTGCGTTTCACATAGTACTCGGCTTTTGGTGCCCAGGTTGATGTGCTTAGATCGATGTCCATCGATCCCACGGGGACGATGTAAGCACCCGGAAACTTTTCGCGGTTTTCCGACATCATGGTAGAACCACAAGAGCTGCAGAAGCTGCGTTCGATGCAACCACCAGAGTCACACGAGCGGTCGAAATAGGTCTTGAGAATGTTGTCACCTTTCAGCAACTTGAAACTCTGGCTCCTTCTTGTCAGTACCTGATCAAGTGGCCAAGGACAATCGAGATAGTGTGCAGAAAACCAAGAAAGCCTTACTTCTTTCGGACACCAAGTATTGGCCATAGCCATCGAGCCCGTCACTTTGCGGCAGCTATTGCACCAGCAAAGATTGTTGTTGTCCAGCCTTCCTGTAATCTCATATTGAATCTGACCGCATAGGCAAGAACCTCGGGTAACTGTGGCTGATTCCATAGTAAACACTGCGTAGTTACTTTTCACGAATGGTAAGAGGGACTCCTATCTTTCGATGTTGAGCCTATCTAGATAAAACCGATGAGCCGAAAATGTGAATTTATTTATAATCGAGATTGATATTTGGGGGGTTCTTTGCTCGGACTCCCGTCTCTGTCGTATGTACGCCCCCGCATTGGTTACAAGACCGGAGTATACGCATTATAGCTGTAATGGGGGGCGGAGTTGGCGGACATTAATACAGATATTAATCCCAAAAGGACTATATAGTTGTTCAAGTGACGATTTGACTCTATATTCCACCGCTTATACCACATCCATTGAAGCAGTAGCAATCTACTCGTACAACTTTCAACCGAGATCTCTATCCATCTTCGCGTCTACTCTATTAAAAGTCATGCCAACCTATCCCGATCGCAAGTATATCGCTAATGTATTTGCATACTTCTATGACCCACCTGAGGGAACAAAGAAGTTCTTTGACTTCGTCGATGACAACGTGCATTGGCAGGTGACTGGTCAACACCGTTTTAGCGGCACTTGGACTACGAAAGAAGACTACTACAACGCGACGTGGGCTAACATCAACAAGCTCTTGCAGCCGCCTGGGTATAAGCTGGCCTGCCCGACTATCATTGTCGACCCGGAGACGGGCTGGTCTGTCATCGAGATGAAGACGGTCGGCGTCAAGACCAACGCCGGCGTGCCCTATGATCAACACTACTCTTGGCACTGCCGCTGGAACACGGATGGAAAGATCGTGGAGGCTAAGGCCTTTCTCGACGCAGATCATCTCGAGAAGGTCCTTGGCGGCGAACAGAAGCGTCTGGGAATCGCTACCGCGTGAATGGAGGTAATAGGAAATGTCGGAATCACGTGGTCACAGAGCACCAGTGTGAGGTTGAAGGCCAACGAGCTTTCTGGCAGGCATGGTAGCTCCGATAGCAATTTATTACGATGGCCCACACTAATCGCCAATAACCACTGATTGCACGTGTACAAGATGTTGTAGTAGTATTAAGGTCTAATCTAGGGTACTAGCATTGCTAGTTACATTTCACTGCTGCGATTGTGGTCGCAGAAGCCCCATGCAGCCAATCGGCCGGTGTACAATATGTGGTTTTTTAGTGAGGTCACCCGAGTATAATCTGCTTATACATGTATAAAATGAATGTATTATACTACCTATATGGCTTTGCCGTTTGCGGCCCCACAGAGCAGAGTGGGGGCAGCTAGCATCTCACAGATAGGGCTGATCTACATGCAAAGGCCACAGTACTAAGCCTATTTCACAGAGGTTCCTTCGAGCCTCATGTGGGATAGTTTCACAGCTTGATAGACTGTGTTAAAATATGGTGTTAATAGGTGCTCATACGTATGAGCAAGTGCTTCTAAGTTGAATATAAGGCAAGCAGAGGCCTAGCATATCACCAAATATTATGAGATGCAAATTCCTTTTTCGTTCGACATCTGTGTAGGATCCCGAGTTGACAGGGATTAGCCAAGGCGGCTCTGGGATACGGTACAGTACACGCTTTGTCATGAAGGGGCTAATTTTCCCCCGCTACGGATCTTGATGCGAATCCACTAGAATCTCCGCTAAAATCTGAATCTAAGCCCGAATCTGCGCACTAGACAGGGTACATACCTACACTAGCTTAGGTACATAGTAGGTATTGTCGGTCTTGGGTGCGGGGCCGTATAAAAAGGTACCTAGGTATTACTGTACTTCTAGCTTATACGTTTGTGTTTGTGTAACTATGCCAAGTATACCTTACCTGGATCGAAGATTGAACCTGCATAGAGGTCTAATTACATGTGTCATGTACCTAGCTTGGTAATAGGCGGGAGAAACTTTGTCCCCCAGGTCTAGAGGGATGTTATAAATCCCAAAATTAGCCAACAGCCTCATTGCTTAATTAAATAAATGGCCTGCTGCCCAGCGTGGTTCCATTCTCTTCGTTGCGTCTTGGAAAAGGAAATAACTCAACTCAACTATCACACTTTACATTCGGCCTCGCCTTATCCAAATCCCAGCTTCACCCTTCCTTTTTTCATTTGTTCATGTTTACTAGAGAAGATGGGGTCTGAGTTGGACAGTACTAAACAGCGCCATGTCATCGATGCTCCTGTTGATGCGGAATTCCAGCCCGCCAACGAGAAGGCCCTGGTAGCCGACAAGGAAGAGCCGGAGCAGAAACGAAAGATCACTGGTATACGTGTAGGTCCCGGCTTGTTTACCGACACTACCTGGATCTGGATTAATACGTACTCATACTAAAACGAGACTAGTGGTTCTTCTTCGTTATTAGCACCCTGGCTAGTATTTTTCTCTATTCCCTTGACAACACCATTGTTGCAAATATTGTGCCCGTAAGTCTCCTTTTGCATCCGGCACCTGCCTTCATGCGTGAAGAATACGACCTTCTCTGACGCTTTTCTTTTTATAACAGACTGTTGTGAACGATCTAGATGGCGTTAGTGAACTAGCATGGCTCTCTGTTGGGTATGTCTCCTTTTCCGGCCCTTCATCTTACTGTCCTTGACCTGTCTAACACATGTTACGACAGATTTACTATTGGCGGCATGACTACGGTGCTCCCCTTCGGCAAACTCTACACCATCTATGATGCAAAATGGGTCTACATCGGTTCGACCGTCGTGTTCCTGGCTTCCTCAGCCCTGTGTGGTGCGGCACCTAACATGACTGCTGAGATCATTGGTCGCACCTTTGCCGGTGCTGGTGGAAACGGCATGTACTTTGGCCTTATCGCGCTGTTGTCGATTCATACCACTCCCAAGGAACGCCCGCAGTACCTTAGCTTCACGTAAGTTTTAGTCCGAGACTCGTGTTATTCTGCTTGCGAGCAGTGGCGAGCTAACCACTATTGCAGCGGCCTCTGCTGGGGCCTTGGAACTGTCCTTGGACCGGCAGTCGGAGGTGGCTTCGCACTATGGACATGGCGCTGGGCATTCTACGTCAATGTTGTCATCCTCGGTGCTGTTCTGCCCTTGTCCCTTGTCAGCATCCCTTCGTCCCCCCCGATGGCTGACAAAACACAACTGGAGAAGCTCAAACTAATTGATTGGGTCGGCTGGTTGCTTTCTCTCTCTGGCATGGTTCTGTTGGTTGTCGCGATCAATTTTGGCGGCGTCACCTTCGACTGGAACGGCGGTGCAATTATTGCCCTATTTGTTCTAGGAATTTCTCTCCTTATCGTCTTTGCTATCCAGCAGCAATTCTGCATCTTCACCACTAGAGAGCAGCGTTTGCTACCAATCCACTTATTCACCCAGCGTATGCCTTTCCTTCTATTCTGGACTTGCAGCGCCATCGGTGGTGTCGCCTATACCTCGGTCTACTATATCCCGCTTTATTTCCAATTCACACGCGGTGACACTGCCATTTATACTGCGGTCCGCCTCTTGCCTTACATCATCCCGCTAATCGTGGTGATGCCGTCGAGCGGGGCCCTTCTAAGCCGTTGGGGGTACTTTAAACCGATCTATATCGTTGGTTCCATCGCCACTACAGTGACGTCTATTCTCTTCGGTAGGTGACATGGATGTGTTCATCTTTGAACAGTAACTGACTTGAGATAGCGCACTATATCGGCTTGACCACTCCTGTTGGTGCAGTATATGCCATTGAGTTCTTCCTCGGGGCAGGAACTGGTGCTTATACACAATCATCATTTGCTGTGTCTCAATCAGTCGTACCGACGTCTGAAGCTCCCAACGCATTAACACTCATGATGATAGGTAATCCTCCTACTTATTTTGTTGCAACATACCAAATTCTAGCTAACCATCTCATAGCCCAGCTAAGTGGTTTAACGTTCTCACTGGCCATTTCTGGCGCCGTATTCGTCAACACTGCGCAGAACGGCCTGTTTCAACTACTCCCAGACATACCCCGACTTGAGGTGCGAAATCTCATTGCCGGCGCCACAAGCAAGTTGATAGACACGCTGCCCGAGGATGTCAGAATTGATGCGCTTGAAATCATCGTCTCTTCTTTAAACAAAACTTTCATAGTCGTTTATGTGGGGGCAATCATCACCTTAGTGTGTTCCGCTTTATTTACGGTACGCTTGTAACTCTCATAATGCCCAGTTTTAGTGTGCTAACTATAGCGTGTCTGCAGAATGGAAAGGCGAATGCGAATCAGGAGGAGCCTCCAGTCAGGGATACGGACACTACGTCAACCTAGATTTTCGTGTGTGGCTGTACGCTACGTAATTCCCTATTAAAGATCCGATATTCATTGGATTCGGAAAGAGAGAAAACTCTTAGGCCTAAACGGTTCTATCAAGTAACGCTGTGACCTAGCAAGGCGCAACATCTAATACCCATGACATATTGTACAAGTAAATAGATTGCAAGACTAAGCATAGATCTCGTTTACTTTCCCAATACCTTTCAACTTACCGCTTCTGATACGTCTCCAATTGTGTTCCGATCCTGTGATCTGAACGAGTAGGGAAAGTTGAGTTATGACATTCAAATTTACTCTCTAGTCCCTTTGTATATGCTATCGCATATTTTTATTAGCTCTAATATACTTGTCGGAAGATTTACTGCGGAGTGATGATAGATAACATACCGGATACTATAGGCTAGCAGCTAGGTAGTAGTATAGATATGGGGCTTAATACTATTGATTTCCAAGTCCTTTCAACTGAGCTAGGAGGACTCTAATACTCCTTACGTAAACATAATAATTTTATACAAATAAACCTAGGGGCTCTAGAAGCGTACTTTCTTCGACTTTGCTACCTGGAAATACTCAAGATTATATGTGTGGTATACTTGAGAAGTGTTGTTGTTATTGTGTTTCGAAAATGACTCAACGTCAGGCAAACGCTATGGTGTAGGCTATAGATTGGGATGTAAGAAGCCTGAAGGAATCTGTGACTTCATAAAAAATTCAAAGTGGGTACTGCTTGATGTTGGTAGGGGCTTGGGGGTCAGTTCTGGGTACCTAGAAGGTCGCCAGAGCTCAGATACTCTACATACTGTCGACGTAATGAAGGCTACTTCTGCACTCATTTAAAGTCTGACTGCTCGAATATGACAGCTCCAGCTTGACGTTTGCAACCATAAGCCCTAATCTACCCTAGACCTGCGGGCTTCCGCTCCATACCGTCAATAATGATCGCCACGGCAAAGTCTCGCTGGTAAGAATAGCGCATGTCGTAGCTCCAGTTGCTTGGTAGGGCCTATGGTGCTGCTTGCAATTCAGTACGACCTCTGGTAGTATTCATGGCTTAGTCATTCATTATATTTCGATACCCCTGACACAGTAGGCGATAAATGGTGGATCTGATGCATGGCAGATGGGGATGTAATTCTTGGGCTTCGTGGCGGGCCGAATAGTCATGAATATAGTTTTCATCCGAATTTTTGTGCAACCTGTATCGAAGCTAGTAAATAAGTCACGGGACATGAATTCAACTCTCTGGGTGTCCGGAACGACCAGGTTTTCTTTTAAATCCTGGGTCTTCAATTGGTAAATAGGTCGCCGAGCCGTAGAAAACAGCGTACTGTGCATGTTTTATATTAAGGGGTACGTACCTCTACTTTGTTTGACATAGATCCAACGTTTTAGTTGAATTATTCAGTTGCTCAATAGTTACAACATTGCTTTGCCTAGAGATTCCGTATATGCCAAGCAGGGTTTGGAGATAACCAGCATAAGCGGTATTTATATTTTGGTGGCTATTTACATGTTCTTTCATATTGTTAAAGACCTGAGCTTACCGGGGAGGTAGTGCGTCATACAATTACAGTTACTGTTTTTATAGGCATGCAGCCAAGACGCGGGACAAGGATCCCGGCACGGCACTTCGTAAGTTATACGCACCAATGAGCTGAAAGCGCTGATGTAATAAACGCCGGTGCTATAGAAGAAGTCTATCACCAAGCCACCAGTTCCGCGCGTTCCCTAGACTCAACCCCAGAGACATCGTATCCTATCTGTGATAGCATAGATATATATCGATAGCACTGTAGAGATATTAACGGTGTCATTTTTACTCCGTCGCAGTATCACTATGAAGACCGTCTGCTCCTTGGTATAGTCTGAGGGCCTCATCTCTGTCAACACATTCTGGCCTTGAGAGTATTTGCCAAGTCAATCTACTAGCTTCAACTTTCCGCTTCTATGGCAACTCCTCGAGACTTTGTTCTACATGACAGAAGCTCACGATCGACTCCAATAGGGAGGTTGAGCCCTGGCTCAATATGCAAGCGAGAGTATCATCTCAGTCCGAGTGTAGGGATTATTCGCTGATAAGCTAATCCTGGCCTCGATGAGATGTTTAGGTCCTATCTGAGGCATATAGCCACACCGTTAGATATGTACGAGCTCCTCTCTGCGGTCAGATGTCTTGGAGTACATACTGGGGTGGTCCTCTCACCGATTCTTCTGAATATTTACCACTTCTCCTCACTGGATCCTCGCGGCGTCTTTGAACAGTTCACACACTTGAATCACGTTGAAAATGTCTAAGCTTCCAAAAATCAGTATGTTCGGCTTGTTTAGATCACCACCGGTTAATGTGCTAACATTGTTTTAGCGAATACCTACTTTGTGGCGATAATCGCCACGGTAGGAGGTATGCTGTTTGGTTTCGATATCTCTTCCATTGCGGCCATCGTCATTACCGACCAGTATATCGATTACTTTCATAATCCTTCAGGAGTCATCCAAGGTGTCATTGGATCCTCTCTGGCTGCCGGTTCTATAGTAGGGAGTTTAATGGCTGGCCCGATATCTGACAAATACGGCCGCCGCGATAGGTAGGCAGTGGTTTGAGGCCGTATCCGTAATGAGGCTAATGAGCAGGCAGCATCATGTTCGCATGCTTCTGGTGGCTCATTGGAACCGCAGTTCAGGTTTCTACAAATGGAGTTGGTTCGCTCATCGCCGGCCGAGTCTTAAACGGCGTCTGTGTTGGCATTACCTCGTCACAGGTCCCCGTCTATCTCGCCGAGATTGCAAAACGCGTAAGTTGTAATTTTGAGTCAAATTCTGACGTGAATCTGACGGAACCAGGAAACTCGAGGGCGCATCATCATCATCCAGCAACTCGCCATTGAATGGGGCATCTTTATTATGTACTTTGCTAGTTACGGCTGCGGTTTTATCCCAGGGCCGGCCTCGTTTCGAACCGCTTGGAGCTTGCAGTTCATCCCTGCCGTTCTCCTCATTGTCGGTCTACCCTTTCTCCCCCGCTCGCCTCGATGGCTGGCGAAAGTTGGCCGCGAAGAAGAAGCGATCCAGACACTCGCAGATATCCAGGCTGGTGGCAACAAGGACGATGCGCTGGTGATTGCAGAGTGGGAGGAAATCCATACTGTGCTAGTGGCCGAGCGTGAAAGTGTCAGTGGATGGAGGAAGTTCATCTCAAATGGCATGTGGAAGAGAACGCTAGCCGGCATGAGTGTCCAGGGCTGGCAGGTTAGTATATTTGCCTAGCACTCGCTTGGCTTCGGCCTGCCACCATAGCTAATGGGATTGCAGCAACTGAGCGGTGCAAATGTTATCATCTACTACCTCACCTACATCTTCTTGATCGCCGGTCTTCAAGGTAACATTAACCTGATCGCCTCTGGCATCCAGTATGCCCTGTTTATCGCGTAAGTTTGACGGGGGCCACTGATGATTGGGGCTCGACAGCCATGCTGATCTATGTAGTTTCACGGCGGTGATGTTCTTCTTCATAGACCGTACTGGCCGTCGTACTCTTCTCATTTCTGGTGGCCTCGGTATGGGCATCTGCCACTTTATCATCGGCGGCGTGCTCGGTGGCTTCTCCGAGCAAGTGCCGGGTGGCGTGCAAGGCAACGCGAATGTCACATTCAAGGTGACTGGTCCAGCATCACACACGGTGATCGCGTTCAGCTACCTCCTGATCATTATATATGCTTTGACGCTGGCGCCGGTAGGCTGGATCTATGCTGCTGAGGTTTGGTCGCTTGGAACGCGTGCTACTGGCATGTCTCTGGCAGCTTTGTCTAATTGGGTGTTCAACTTTGCCCTCGGCCTATTTACACCGCCGGCATTCCAGAATATCGAGTACAAGATCTTCATCATTCTCGGAGTCCTATGTTTTGCCTCTGCAGCCCAGACGTTTCTGACCTATCCAGAGACATGCGGGAAAACGATCGAGGAGGTTGAATTGCTCTTTGCGAAAGGTGCACCACCAGCCTGGAAGACCAGGAAGGGCGGTTCACGTTTAGAGGCCGAAGTTCAGGCGGTGCTTGAACGTAGACGTGCTGGCGAAGTGGTACATGCTGATATCTACGGAGAGTCTGAGAAGCACAGCTAAGGAGAGGAAGGAAAAGGAAGGAGACTGACTGCTTTACGTCGGATGTTGAGGGGACAACAGTCAGTGTACCAAGTATTAGGTATACTAAATACATGGTACCCACCGTGATTTCTGTACTTGGGTTGAAGAATTGTGGAGGCTGAGACCTTGGCTAACTGAAAGGGGGCATATAACTGTTGTTTGCCTGCTCATCCAAGTATATAAATAACTTTCTTCATGCCCAACCTATACCTTACTTAGACGTAGTCTAGTATCTAGAGGAGTGAATGTTTGTGCACCCAGCATGCAATTCTTACCGAGGAAGCAGGTGGATAGATAGGTAGCCAGGCGTAGCTACCTACATAAATACACCACAGTGATAAGGTGGGCAGACACCCCTAAACCCCTGACATTGTTGTACTATGGGGCGCTAACTTTAGCGTATTGACGTACCATGTTTTTTATTGGGCAGGGCCTGTATCTAGATGCATCGTCGCATCTACAAGTGCACATGGTAATTTGTCTAGTCTAGGTACCTACTACGTAAATTACCAGTAGACACCTTCTTTTCCCATTCACATAGCTAGCTAGACAGTGAGATCTTTGTGGTTCCTTAGCGTAACTTTGTTCACCTTCTCTCTCTTCGCATCACTCTTCCTCGTGGGCAACTATCTCTCCCGTGTCCAGGTGGAAGAATTATGCGACAACCCTAAAACAGATATCAGCGCATTCAGCATCGCCCTGCTGTTTTATGCTTGCGCCTCGAACTCTCCCCCATTCTTATGCCTGTCGCCTACCCTCACTTAACCCGAAACCACTCTCAAATCGAAGCCTCACGACCCTAATCTCGTATCGTCTAATATCGAACTTTCGAATTCCATCTTCCAATCCCGCACAAACCGTGATCTCGAAATCTAGCCACTCCTGCCATGGACCAGGCAGAAATACCGTCGCTCCTGTCGCGGCTAGCTAGCGACGAGGATGCTTCGCGAAAGATGGCTGCTTTCAAGCTACAATCGTCCATCAATGACCCTTCATTTGCCGACGTCTTTATCTCCTCGGGCGGTCTGGTTATACTGCGACGACTTATTATGAACTCGGGCGGCAACACCCTGGCCTACTCTTTGCAAAGTCTTAGTAGACTGTTGGAGGTAGACATGGGATGGGAGATATTTGATAGCCCTACCTCGGGCGACCTGGTAGATCGCGTTGTGGAGCTTGTTGTCTCGAACCCTCTTGTGAACATCCTACGAGGCGCCATGTCCATCCTCGTTGCCCTCGTTGGCCATTCGCCCCCGGAGTCCACCCCGGGCACCTTTGGCTCCCGCGCATTACGACCAGCTATTGCCGTCTACCCTCAATTCTTCGAACTCGTCATCCAAAAGCTGCAGTCTGCCGATCATGCTTTATGTGCGACAACACTATCTCTTATCAACGCGCTCATAAGGGATGCGATATCGAACGAAGACACTAGTCGCGGTAACACAACATCCAGTGGAACTGGAGAAGAGTGGCCCAAATTCATCAAGAGACTGCAAGATCTGGGATTGATTAAATCTGTATATACCCATATGCAGAGTGCTGCCCTCCAAGACCTGGCTCATCCGCTTTTAGAGTTTCAGTGTCTTACTAAGGTACTGGTCAAGAAGTGGAGACATGTCAAGGTCGACCTGGAGAGGCCAGAGCATCGACGCGCTCTGAAGAGCATCCATCTATCAAGCGCGCCAAGCAAGGACAATCTGAATGGAAATGGCGACACTAAGGTCGAGGAGGTCCAGGAGATGGGCAAGAAGGGAAGCCGGAAGCATCATCCAGAGAAGTGGAGGAGGCTAGGATTCGAGACGGAAAGCCCGGCATCAGAATTCCATAGCATCGGCTTTCTCGGTATGATGGATCTCACCGACTATGTCAAGAAGAATGAAGACGACTTCCAAAAGCTCCTTCTCGAGCAATCTACCCGGCCGTTATATGAACGATGCCCTGTCGCGCGTGCCAGCATGGCAGTTACTCTCATCTTATATGATCACTTTGGATGTGGAAATTCGGACATTGAAGATACTAGGAGCCTGTTTCAAATAATAGACTCGAAACAACAAGACAAAATGTTCCATCCATTGCTCCTCCAGTGGTCTCGACTACATACCGCCGGTCTTCAAGCGTTCTTTAGGTTGTGGAAGAACACAGGTGCGGAACAACATGACTTCGATAAGGTTATGGAGCTCGTCCGGATCTTGATAGAACGGGTTGTAAGCCAGGCTAGCCGACATAAAGATATTATCGAGATAGAGGAAGAGTTCCTTGAATACGACTTGGCGCGCCTCCGCGAATTGCAGACGAACCTGCTTAGCGCGTCATTCGAGGACCGATGGGGGGAGCTTTTCTCCACAGTACGCCAGGGCCTCAAGCAAGAAGCTCTCACCTTCGTCAAAGAGCAGCGGGTTCGATGCTTACTACAGGGCTCCTGGTTCTCCAAGCCTGCACCACGCAAAGAGAGCAGAGGCGAGGATTTACAGACCCGTCGTGCTACCCATGGCACGCTCTGGAGATACGCGAAGCTATCGCACAACAGGCGGTATCTACACTGGGCTGATTTTGGTCTTCGCACGGGTCAAGAACCTGCACTTGAAGCTCTCACGGAGAAGGTGGATTTGCGAATGGTAAGCTCGGTCATGTCCAATGTTTCGGAACGAAAAGGCGACGCCTCGTCGACGGACCTCTCTACTTCCAAGCACTCCACTAAGATTACTATCTACGGCTTTGTAACCCCAGAAGAGGCTCGCAAAGGGGCGGAAGGGAAGGAAGAACCGGTGCTTACGTTGTATCCCCTCAGCGATAGCTCAGCATCCGAGTGGCTCGATGGGCTACTCATGCTGCTCGAACAAGCACCAATCACGGCAGAGACGAACAAGCTGCTCGAGCTCGTCGCGGACTATGGTGTGAAGATTAGACTGCTCAAGGTGCCCTTAGAAGCGACGTATACCGATCCGCCAGCAGGTGCCGGCATGGTACCGAGCCGAGATGGCCTCGATGACGACTACTATTACAACATCTAGCAGGCAGTTTCCTCATGACACACGTTTGTTTTTTGCATTTATTTTGTCCTGAGGAAGGCGTCAGGAGAGGGGAAAACCATGGCGTTCTGTCTGGCCTTTTTTTGGAAGAGATATACCCCGATGCTGAAAGCAGTTGTTTGAACACTAGAGTACTGTATACCATGCTGGTTTGTATTTGTGGATTTTGATTCGTTGAAGAGCCTAGACAGATACCTCTGAGGTTGGTGCCTAGGTCTAGCATAGTGAGAGAACACGAAGATAAAAGTGTATAATGAGAATCAAGTTACCCCGTGAAATAAGGGGAAATGTTGCTCATTAAAAGGTTCTAGATATGCTAGTTCATAAATTGATATTGTGGCCTGGGATATCTCGTGGTGGTGCCGTTGCCACCTTAACGGAGAAGGGTCGAGAAGCATTGATTATATTATCAGCCAATGAAATGTGAGTCGGGGAAGATGGCACTGCACAGGGACAACATCCGCGGTTGCTCCGCCACCATGATGAACCCTTGAGCACTAATGCAACCACTCAGCTAAGGCACCTTTTTTGGTAGTGTGCGTAGTACGTAGACTAGATAGTATGCAGAGACAACGTAGTACTTGTACCTACCATGCTGCCCAACCACCCCAGAACAACAGAATGCAAGGATCCGAGCAGATCACACCTTAGCTGTGATCTCTCACCACGGATCAAGCCATGTGAATTCATACCTTTTCCTCTGTTATTCTGTTGAACCTAGGAATCAATTAATCAATTAATCAGTCAATCCACCAATCCCTTTTTTCTTTCTTGTGTCACTCGAACGTCTATCCAACCCACAGTGGTGTTATCTTTTCGTAGCGCTCAATAAAAAAGCACTCAGCGATGCCGCCGTCACCCCCATCATCACCACAAGCCCCTCCTGACCCCCGCCATGGTGAATTTCGAGACAACAATTGGCGCTGTAAGCACATAATCATAATGACCTTGAAAGAGCCTTTTTGCCTTGATTTCATGAATTAGTAATAAACGAAGCTAATTGCATTGCATCTAGGCAATTGTGAGCCACGACTTGTTGCCAAAATAAGGACCATTAAGACGGGCAAGGACTTCGGCAGGCGGTTTTACGGGTGTCCTAGGGAACGCGGACAAGAAAATTCGTGTAACATGTTCATATTTGTAGAGGACGCAAGGAACCGAGAAAGAGAGCATCTCCTGAGCAACGGCCGCAGTGAGAAGAGGCAGACAACAATTCTCGAAAGCATTGCAGGGCACAGAGGGAAAGAGAAACAGACACAGAGAGACAGGACACCTCCTGCAGAAAGTTCCGAAATGCCATCTACCGCCGCTGGTCCTAGCAGACCATTAGCTAAGGCTTCTACATCGCAGGGTGGTCGTGAGGATCCATTTGTGCGACCGGAAGGCTTCGACGACACAACGTCCGACGAGGACGAAGACGAGGAGGAAGCTAGCACTAGGCGCAGAGCGAGGATTTCTACACCTACCACCACTGCCGCCTTTAAGAGGAAGCGCCCAGTCCAGGAAGAGGACTACCTCGACGACCTTTCCTCCAGCGGCGCAGAGGAACTAGTATTGGCGACAGACAGGTCGAGCAAGAACGCAAACGCACTTGGCAAGCGCCGCGAGGAATTCATCACGCCCAGCGTAGTGCACACAACAGATATGGGAAACGGACTAGTAACACCTTCACTCACCATAGGCCGGTCCGTAGAAAGGAAGCTCTTCCAGACCCCCGGGACCACCACCAATAGCAAGCCCAGCGACACCTCCTCCTCCGCCTTCAAACGCCCTCATCTCGACACCGAGCCCAAAGCAGCCCCCTCCTCCTCCTCGCACGCACCAGATTCCATCCGCCTCTTCGGCACCGAAGCCACAA